>JAKRZT010072398.1:0-39895 GCA_029582215.1 Solanum sparsipilum | reverse complement strand
CTGTAACAAGCTAGGTACATATGATTTGTATGCACCAGCTTGAGGGGGAGTGTTAGAATAGAAATAAGTATTTCCTACTTAGAATAGGAATAGGAATAAGAATAGGAATCCTAGTTGGAAAAGGATTCCAATGTAGTGTCTATAAATAGGGTCTCAATGTAACAATTTAGATACACAATTCAGTAATATTTTTCTCATATATTTCTCACAGTAATCTTCGTTAGTACAGAAACTAGCTATTCAATTCATGTTGTTCCATTGCTTGTGGCCAGGAACCCAATTTGGAGATGTGGGACTGAAATAGCTAGATACGACTCTTGAATTCAATAGCTCAATAAGGGAAGCACCTAAGCTAACACAGTATTCCATGAGCATGTCAAAAGTCCCAATGTCCACTTGTTGGGATATATACTATTAACCATATGTTTAAATGTAGTATTTATTATAGAATAAATATTCAGTTCTAATAGATCAAATATTTAGTCAAGGTATGTTTTGATAAAATTGTTGGTAATAGTTTAGGTAGGAAACGCATAGAAAAAACTTGCAAAAAATGTGATACTTCATGTGTGTTTTTGACCTTTATCTCTATAGTAGTACACTATTAAGACGGAGATGCACATTTTGTAAAGACAAACCTTGTCAAGAATCCAGAGATGGGTTGGGAGCAGAGGATTGGAGATTTATCACCGGTTGATATCAGACTGAATATCTTCGTAGGTGATTACAGGCATGACTTCCTTGAATGTCTCTCTATCGGTGTGACCATTGAGATCATGGCGCTGCAAGTACTCAACGTTGGTATTTCTAGAGAAGATTCCCGCAAGGACTCTCCTTTGAACCTCATCAATGTTGGTCGTGACCTCTTCAATGAACTGAAGACACTTCTTGTTTAACCGCTATACTACAATCAGTGGCCTTCTTCAAGCAGTTTGGTACCTCAGGTATAATTCTTTCCATATTACTAAAGACCTATCTGAGTCAATGATTTGTTACAAAAGGTAAACAAAATGTATATATAGGTTCAACTGAATCCAGTATTTACTCGTAAATATATCACGTCCATCCTTTTTGAGCATTGTCTCTGATAGTACAAAAATATGTTTCACTACGTATAAATCTTCCTTTTGATAATTTTGATCTGGATTTGGATCAAAAGTAACCTAAATCTGTGCTCATAAGTCACAATTATCTTGTTTTCTTTTTGTTTATTCTCAGGTACAACTGGATTCTAAAATGTGAACTATTAGTTAATTAATATAACATTAATTTATTTAGCAGATCCGAATTCGTGATGCGATGTGCTCATACATCCACGCGTTGTGCTCTTACCAGTAGACTAATGCCTTAGGCACTAGAAGTATGTTACCATTTACAGAAAATTTCTGTTTTTTTCTTCTTTCTGAAATGCTTTTAATCTATGGTAACCTGCCCTTTTCACGAGCGAAGAAAGATAGAAGGGTGAACCTATTATCCACCAAGTTTCTAACCGTACGTCATTGACCCTTGAATTGTTTTCAATCATCAAAAAGAAAAGAAATGTTCAAATCAACAAAGAATAAGAAACAGCAAGATGGTTGCAATAATAATAATATTTCCCATCTGTCTGACATGTTTTTTTTAAAAAATATACATGTTAAGTTTTGACAAAAGATATGGTCAGATAATCATTTACATGTGTTTCATGTCATTATTTGTTTAACTTTATTTTCCCCCTTCTAACCTGGTGTTCGGTACCAATATTGGAGCCTGATAAAATCTGAATTCGCAATTTGTAGGCCTTATTTCTCGGGGCGGCGCTCCCAACAAGATTTCTTCCCTTCTAAGGCTCAAACCCGAGACTTCTGATTTAACTTAAACTTCTTCACCTTAACGACAAGTTTTTATAGACACAAATTTTATGGCATATTTCAGATAAAATATTATTTTGTTTTGGTATTATATTAGTGATATGATTAGTTAAATGGTTAGTACAGCTATTGACCTCTGTGTTTAGGTACATTATTTCTTTAAAAAATTATTTAATCAAGTTCATGAAGAACTCAAGTGTATGGGTAACTTTGATTTCTATTATCACAATCAGCTAAACTAGTTTCCCACCCGATGTCCGGTACCACAGTTACAGGTCCTTATTAAACATGCATGGAAAGAACCCTGACTAAGGTAAACGAGAAGAATCTTCAGTTTATTGAAGAGGTGACCACCAATGTTGATGAGGTCCAAAAGAGAGTTCTTGATGAAATCCTCACTCGAAATGCCAACGTAGAGTACTTACAGCGCCTTAATCTCAAAGGTCTTACTGATAGAGAGACATTCAAGAAAGTCGTGTCTGTTATCACTTACGAAGATATTCAGTCTGATATCAACCGTATAGCCAATGGCGATAGATCTCCAATCCTATGCTCCCAGCCCGTATCTGAATTCTTTACAAGGTCCCTCCTTTTTTTACTTTTTAGATGAAAAATGACCATACTTAACTTAATACATTACTATTCTCTCGATTCAGTTTCGTTTTATATGATGGTATTTGACAGCTGATGTCTCATGAAAGTTACAAAGATTCTTGGAACTTGTTGTTTTAAACATGTCGTTGACATTTTTGTGAATATAGAAGCATGTCTTTAAGAGTAGAATGAAAATTTTAAAGTTAAATTGTTTTGTGAATATGAAAAGTTGTCATTCATTTTGTAACGGACTAATAAGGAATAGTGTCTCATTATGGTTTGACATAATACATAAATGAGCCCTTAGACACATGAGTCCTACATGCCATAATACACACAAGACACCACATACGATGAAAATTGTCATGTAGGATGTCATGTAGTACGTGTTGTGTGTATTTGTTCAACTTTATACAAGTTTAAGTGTCTACTTGTGCACACCTAAAGTTGGAGTGCATAAATATAAGTTGAGGCCAAATTAAATGACGTATTTATGTATTATCCTTGTGGTTCTGTAGTTCTCGTAAGTGAGTCCTAAGTCCTTAATATTTGCTAAAGGTTTGATACCAACAATAGAGGAAGAGCACAGTAGGAGATCACTGCTTCACGGCCTTCTGATTAATTAATATATTGCTTCCACAATTAATTCTAATTCATTACTGGCCCTATATATAGAGTGGACTTAAATTAATTGAGTAATTAATTAATGCTTTCTTTTCTTTGGCCTACACCTAACATTAATTAATGCTTTCTTTTCTTCTATCACATGTAACATGTTCTTTAACAAAAATGATATTTTATTTTAAAATTTTCATTTTACAATTAATAATATAATTTATAATTATAATAAATATTTATAATTTGTTTTGAAATTACATCTTTTTTATCATAATTATGGAGGATATTTTTATAAATAAATATTTTTACAATGCATATGATTTTTAATACATCAAACCAACAATGCATAAGAAATAATCTATGCACAACTAATGCAAGCATTACTAATACACTCCGTTGAGCATTACTTATATACACTTTACCAAACGACCCTTAAGGAGTACTATAATTTATATTTGTCTATCTTTTTGTATATTTGTTTATCTATCTGTCTATGTATTTATATATTTATCTATTTTTCTATCTATCTATCTATATATATATATATATATATCTATGTGTCTATCCATATATATTCTATATCTATCTATACTATCTTAAAAGTATGAACGCCCTAACTTGAATGTTAAATTACTACAATACCTCTTACTAAAAACACTCAATTTAGTATGTCTTTTTATTTTATATTTATATTTATTTATATTATATTAACAACATGCACCTTTTCACATTGAAGAATAGTGACTTTTTTGAAAGGTTGTGACTTTTATAATAAGACACAACAAATACCTGTTTATACTACTATTTGTTGGCTAAAAAAGGGATAAGGCACAAGTATCTCCTAGACTATAACCGAAATTCCAGAGACACACCTTAACTAATCTAAAGTCCTTTTACCTCCTGAACCCATTGTTTTTTGTAATTTCGTTCACCTTTTTAGCTTACGTGACATCCAAACATCTCCAACGTGCATCAATTGTGTGGAGTCACGGAATGTGCCACGTAAACTAAAAAGTGTATAAAAATGAGTTCAAGAGAGGTAATAGAACTTTAGTTTAGTTAAAATGTGTTTCTGAAATTTCAATTATAGTGTAAGGGGTACTTGTGTCTTTTCCAAAAAAAAATATCAATGAGAGGTGGATATTTCACCAGCAGTGCATGTTGTAATATAAATAAAGCAAAGCCATTTCTCCAGAGTTTAAACCAATCCATAGCAAAGGACAAAAAATCAAAAAAAGGCTTTAGAGGTATTCCTGGTAAATCTCTTTACTTATATTTAATCAAGTCATGAATTCTAATACCTTTATATCTGATAGAATTTTTTTTCGACCTTCTTTTAATATTTTACTTGAGTCGAGGAAGCTTTATTTTTTTCAGATACTATATGTGGAGTTTGTTGTTATTGAAGTCTAAGTATATTTTTTTAATATTTCTTTTATAACTAGTTTTTTAACACGTGCGTTGCACGTGTACCTGTATTATTCTAAAAATATTTTGAATTAATACAAGTTAGTTATATATAGTAGATTGAAGGGAGAAAATGCAAGTTTAAATTGATGAATGGTGAGTTTATTCGACCGACTTAGTTGATGAGCATAAGATTATTGAGTATTATTTGAACAATTAAATTTAGTGGTAAAACTATAATGATATTCAACTTTACCGTTTGATTGATTTTTTTTTTATATTTCAACAACACAGTTTATATATGTGTGAATACAAGTGTCATCGGCTAGCAAGAAATACTTTACTTCTTGTAGTCTTTTACGGTGTATCCTTAAGAAATTGTAGTCTCTTTTTTCTTTAAGGTTCAATCAATATATGTCTTCTTTAAGATGAATATTAGTAATGTGAATAATGGTGTAAGGTTGCAAATAAGTAATATTTATATTGTCCCAATTACCTAGTTCGAATTTCTACAAACAAAAAGTGTCATATAAATTGAATTGAGGGAATAGTTATTGTGAAATAGATAGTTAGTAAATACTGACATTAAAAGTTTTATTGAAATCATAGTTACATGTATATGATCCTTTTGCCTGATTCAAAATTATAACTACTTTAATTTGTAAATTTGAAATTTTTTTTTTGTTATAATGTATAAGTATAATCATATAATCAAATATAACTTATACTTAAAATCTAAAATCTTTTAGGTACAATATAGGCAATTATTTCAAGCAGTTTATGTAATAATCTCATATAGTAATAGAAAATGAGTTTAAGATAGACCAAATAATAAATACCATTTTGTATTCATTTAGAAAGTGACTGGACATTATACAATTGCATTGCCCTCTTGTGTATCATGCAAATTTTAACTTTTCAATTGTTGATTAAAAAAAAAGGTAAAAGGCAGAATGATTAGGAAAGAGTAGATATTTTTTTAACAATAAACAAGACATAATGTAAATATATGTCAAAGGCTTTCATTTTATAGGCCTAATTGTTGAAATCTTGTGTGAGTTTAGCTGTAAAATACTTACTAATATAAATTTGAATGTGATATTCCAGATGTGTATCTAAATGAAAGATTAAAAAATAAATAAAGAAGCACAAAAGAAGAAGTTGAGAACATTATAAATCATTACTAAAATAAATATCAGAGAATTCAAAAAGATGAAAATTTGAAAAGTAAAAACTTACTTATAATATCAAAATCTGAAGAATCCCCCGTAACTATGACAATGTGTATACTCCTCAATAAAAAATGATAATAATTAAGAGATTAGAGATAATTGAATGAACCAAAATTCTAATTGGTAAAAATCCAAAAAAACAATTACTCATTTCCCTTAATATGGATATAATGCATTAAGGTTTTGCATTTTTTTTTTTAATTAGAAAAGAGTAACATAACAATAGACCAACAGAAGAATTGGTCAAAGAGCTCTCATATCGGGCAATACATACACAAAAGTAAAAAAGGTCATACAACAAATGACCTTTCCATTCAGACAAAATAATAATAGTAGTAATAGTAATAGGAGCAACAAACATCAATATCAATTAAACTTTGGGGTGAAAAATTAGAGTAGCAATGTGGTTAAACAGTTAAGGGCATTTTGGTCCTCCTTTTTTGGTCTTCCAGTTGTTGTAGCAAGGGCAAACACCTTTGTTTTCATAGAAACCAGGAGGAACACATAGGCATGTCTTGCAGCATTTCTGGCAAAAGAACATGCATGGCTTGTGGTACTGTGACTTGCTACATCTTCTTGTACATTGTGGACCATACCTTGAACGATTAAGGTTTTGCATTGAAACACAACTCCAAACTCATATTTCTGATAGCAATTTCACATGGGCTCACATTTAATAGTATCTGATATATTACAAAGTCCCTTGAATAACATAAATTTTTAGGCATTTCAAAAGTTACGGTTACACTTCTAAAATGCATGCATTATCAAACGTTATAAAATACAAAATGTTTCATATGCATAAAAAAACTAAAATCATAAAAAAAAAATTAAAACTACTTCATGACAAAGTTTGTAGGAATAAAGTACCTTCTGAAGCACACAAGTGTATTTATAAGCTAAGGAATAGATCTTAAAGGTATATAGAAATCAAAAGTCATGCTGATTTTTTTTTATAGATATTCAAAAGTCATGCTGAAATAAAAGGTATACAAATAACTCTTGGGTTCTTCACCATACATGCACTTGCATTAAAATTGTACTTATTGCTAGGAAGTTGAATCACGTAACTCTAATGCCAAGGAAAGTATATACAAGTTATATTACTTCTTTTGGCTAATTCATTATACAATATAATTAATAATTATTTAGTAATGCTAATAAATAACTCATAATCTAAAAAATAATTAAAATATTATTACTTAATATTTAATTAATTAGGTTTTAAAAACATTTTAATTAACATCAAGGGCAAAACTGTAATTCAACTTTGAAGAAAAAATCTTCCCACTTATAATAATATATGATTGTATTTTCAATGCCAGTTTGGACATGCTAACTTAATTGATCAAGACTTGGATAGATAAAAAGGGGATAATGCATAATACCCTCTAAGTTTTGATCATAATCCCTATGACACACCTTAATTTAACAAGGGTCCTACTACTCTCTCAAACTCATTTTTTCTGTATTTTTGTGCACCTTTTGTGTGCTGACGTGACACCTTCAACCAAATAAGTTAGTTACATTTGTACAACACGCGTCCTCCGTGTAGTTATTTTTTTAAAATTTTTTAAATTTTTAATAGAATTTAAATTTAATTTTTTTTAAAAAAAATCTTCTTATTTTCTTTATCTTGTAATTAAATTAAGTCAAAACACGTAATTTTTTAAAGATATTTTTGCCTTGTATTTCAACTTTTTTTCTTCATTTTTTTTTACCCTCATTCATTGTTTTTTTTTTCCATTGAATTTATTTATTCTTTGTCTTTCCTTTTGATTTGATTTCAAATTTAATTTCAAATGTCGTGTATTTATAATAAGTTTTAAAGTGAAGAAAATCAAATATAACATAAAAAAAAATTAAAGGACACTTTTTAATTTTTTTTTTAATAAAAAATACACATGTATTATGCCACATATAGAGGCAGACCCACCTTTATCAGTGGGAGTGCACGTGCTCCCGTTAAGTTTGAAAAAAATTATTTGTTTATATGTATATCTATTTTGAGAAACTGGCAGAAACTAGGATCGATATAATTAACAATGCACCTATGAGGAACATATCAGTGTTCTTGTGCTGCTGGTACAAGGCAAAGAGGCCACCTGCAAGACTAGGGTTTGAATCTAGCTAGAGCCTATATCACTATTGTTATTTTAAGCACTTAGAGATCATATTTGGTGCACCCAAAGTTTTCAAATTCTGGGTTCGCCTCTCGCCATATAGCACTCATGTTATACAAGTTAAAGTGTCGACTTATGAATATTCAAAGTTGGATGACAAATTGTTACAAAATATAAATATGTAACATGATGCAAAAGATATATACATCATATGCACTTTAATTGCTGACTAAATTCGAATTCACGCTGGAAAGTCCGTAAGGCGCTAATGTGTTCGATACAGTACAGGTCCTTAAAAGAAACATGGCTGAGGAAAACAAGAAGAATCTTGAGTTTATTGAAGAGGTGACTACCAATGTTGATGAAGTGCAAAAGAGAGTTCTTCATGAAATCCTCACTCGAAATGCCAACGTTGAGTACTTGCAACGCCTTAATCTGAATGGTCATACTGATAGAGAGACGTTCAAGAAATTCGTACCTGTTATCACCTATGAAGATATTCAGCCTGATATCAATCGTATAGCCAATGGTGATACATCTCCAATCCTATGCTCCCAGCCCGTATCTGAATTCATTTCAAGGTCCTTCCTTTTTAAATTATCAAATTAGTAGATTACAATTCCCTCGTTTTAGTTTCGATTTATATACATGTAGTTCTTGTGAGATTCCTAATATTAATGTGCAGTACTGGGACGTCGGGAGGGGAGAACAAATTGATACCAACAACAGAGGAAGAGCACGGGAGGAGACTTCAACTTTACGGCCTTCTGATGCCTGTGGTGAGCCAATTTTTTCCAGATTTGGAGAAGGGCAAAGGAATGTATTTCATGTTCATAAAGTCTGAAGCCAAAACCCCCGGAGGATTATTAGCTCGTACTTTTTTAACAAGTGTTTACAAGAGTAGTCATATCAGAAACAACAATAGTTATGTGTCGCCCTACACGAGTCCAATTGAAGCCATTCTCTGCCTAGACTCTTACCAAAGCATGTACTCCCAAATGCTTTGTGGCCTCTGCCGAAACAGAGAAGTCGTTCGTGTTGGCTCAGTGTTTGCATCTGCCTTCATCCGTGCAATGCGATTCTTGGAGGATCACTGGTCTCAACTATGTAACGATATCCGAACAGGAACCATTACGAATAAAATTACTGATCCTTCAGTAAGAGAAGCTGTGATGAAAATCCTCAAACCAGACTCGGAGTTGGCTGATTTCATCGAGGCTGAATGCAGCAAGGATTCATGGGAAGGGATCGTCACTAGGCTGTGGCCTAATACCAAGTACGTGGACGTAGTCGTGACTGGAGCCATGTCTCAATATATACCAATGCTTGACTATTACAGCAATAGCCTCCCTCTTGTCAGTATTGCGTATGGTTCCTCGGAATGTTCCTTTGGGATCAACTTGAACCCCCTTTGTAAGCCCACTGAAGTAGCTTACACACTCATTCCCACCATGGGCTATTTCGAGTTCTTACCGATTCACAGGAGCAATGAATTCATCGATTATATCTCCATTTCTACGCCGCTTAATGAGAAAGACGAACAACAATTGGTGGTCGATTTGGTTGATGTCAAGATTGGCCAGGAGTACGAGCTCGTTGTTACCACGTATTCTGGTAATTTTCATTGCCAAATGAAATGTTTTTTGACACATTCTTTTTTTCCATATATCATGTCTGCTAATGCTTGGATGTATCCTTTCAGGACTGTATAGATACAGGGTGGGTGATGTGCTTCGGGTTGCTGGATACAAGAATAACGCGCCTCAATTCAACTTTATACGCCGAGAAAATGTGATCTTGAGCATCGATTTTGATAAAACTAATGAATTTGATCTACAAAATGCAGTGAATAATGCAGCAAACAATCTGATGCCATTCGATGCACGTGTAGTTGACTACACCAGCTATGCGGATACTGCTACCATTCCAGGCCATTATGTCCTGTTTTGGGAGCTAAGCGCCAACGCCTCTGCCCCCATTTCTCCTTCAGTCCTTGAAGATTGTTGCCTCGCCATCGAAGAATCTCTCGACAGCGTCTACCGCCAGGGTCGTACGTCTGACAAATCCATTGGGCCTCTTGAAATCAGGATAGTGGAAACAGGTACATTTGACAAGCTCATGGACTATTGTTGTACTAGCTCATTAGGTGCTTCCATCAACCAATACAAGACGCCAAGGTGCGTTAAATTTGCACCGCTCATCGATCTATTAAATTCGAGGGTCGTGTCGAGCTACTTCAGCCCTGTTTGTCCTAAATGGGCTCCTGGAAGTAAGCAATGGAACAACACGAATTGAACTATCCGTGTATATTTACTTCACAGGCAGTGGCAGAGGCAAATTTTTCACCAACAGGGTTACGTTCGTGATCTACTACTATATATACCTAAATAATAGTTTGATTGCTGTGTTGAGCTACTTCGGTCCCATGTGTCCGGAATGGGTTCCTGGAAGCAAGAAATGGAATTACATGAATTGAACTATTGGTGGATATTGGATGGTTGTTACGTAATGTTTCTTAATGTATCTTATGATATGCTTTACTTGAGTCGAATGTCTATATGTCAAAAACATCGTCTATACCTTCATAAAGTAGAGATAAAGACTATGCATACACCATCCTCTCAAACCCCACATGTGGACGATAGGTTATTGTTGTAGTATATTTGATTGGAGCCATGAAAAAATTACTTATGTGTGACCTATAGGTCACGAGTTCAGACCATGAAAGCAATCACTAATACTTACATTAAGTTAATTAAATTGTCTACATTACACCTTTTGGTATACATATACCATCATTCCTCGAGCCCTGCTAACACGAAATTGGGTTATGTTCATGATCTACTATATATATACATAAAAAAAAAAAGTTTGATTATAAGATTATTTTGTGCATTTGAAAGAATAATGCAGCTTTCCCTGCTATGTCGTTTTTGTTGTTGTTGAATTATAAGCTTGTTTTTAATTGAATTTTTTTATTTTTTATAATCATTTTGTTTAAGTCAGTTTTGATCTGCTAATTCTGTCTATCAAGACTTGGACGGATAGAAAGAGATCTTGAACTTAGCTTTTTGTTTTTTTAATTTTTGGAGTGTGACTTACGGGGTTTATCTTAACTAAGTAGCTTTAGCTCGGACCTTATATATGAGTTAAAAATTTCACTATAAGTAAGCACAAACAATTTATTTTGAACACATTAAATCAAATGAGTTGTGATTAGAATTGTGAACTAGAGTCTAGCATAGAAAGTTCAAGTCTTAGATTCGTCTATATTGTTATCGGTATTAAATCTATCTTAGTCAAGTCGCTAATTTAGCGGATCATAATTACTAGAACTTGAGATTGCCGCCCTTGACATGATGCAAAAGATATGTACATCATATGCATTTTTTGGTTTCTCATTCAGTGTCTGGTACCTGCATTAGAGCCAAACTAAATCGGGTTCACACTGAGAAGTCCGTAAAGCGCTAATGTTGATGAAGTCCAAAAGAGAGTTCTTCATGAAATCCTCACTCGAAATGCCAACGTTGAGTACTTGCAACGCCTTAATTAGTATATTACTACTCCCTAGTTTCAGTTTCGATTTATATGATGATGTTTGACATATGATGGTTAGGGCTTTGCCTCATTTTCTTACCATATTTGAGTTTTAATTTTCCCTTGAAGAAAAATTAAAGCATTACCATAATTGCTTTTACTTTTACGTAAAGGAAAATATAATTCTCTTTCATATTTGGTTTATTTTTTTCTTACTAGAAAAGTTTGGAGATCTATATATTAAAGATCCATATTCTCATAGTAAAATACAATAGAATCCACAATGTGTCATGTAGGATGTCATGTAGGACGTGTGCGTCTATTTGTTCAACTTTATACAAGTTTAAGTGTCTACTTGAGCACACCTAAAGTTGGAGCGCATAAATATATGCTGAGTCCAAATTAAATAACGTATTTATATACTATCCTTGTGGTTCAGTAGTTCTTGTAAGTGAGTCCTAAGTCCTTAATATTTGCTAAAGGTTTGATACCAACAATAGATGTTTGTTATATATAGTTTCATATATTGCTATATTGTATTATTTTGATAAATATAATGTTTGAATAAGTTATATCGTTTTCCGTTGTTATGTAATATCACACATCATTAATTTGAAGGATAAACCAATAAAATAAAAATAAAAACACGGTACGAAGTATAGATATTATAAAAACCTTGGATAAAATAGAATTCCTAGACAATAAGCCAAGAGAAAATGAGAAATAAAAATTAAGATAACTACAAGAGTGATACATAAGAAGGTTTATCTTGAAATTAGAAAACATTAAAACTATATTGCTTCCACAATTAATTCTAATTCATTGCTGGCCCTGTATATAGAGTGGACTTAAATTAATTGAGTAATTAATTAATGCTTTCTTTTCTTTGGCCTACACCTAACATTAATTAATGCTTTCTTTTCTTCTATCACATGTAACATGTTCTTTAACAAAAATGATATTTTATTTTAAAATTTTCATTTTACAATTAATAATATAATTTATAATTATAATAAATATTTATAATTTGTTTTAAAATTACATCTTTTTTATCATAATTATGGAGGATATTTTTATAAATAATTTTTTTTACAATGCATATGATTTTTAATACATCAAACCAACAATGCATAAGAACACTCCTTTGAGCATTACTTATATACACTTCACTACAATTTATATCTGTCTATCTTTCTGTATATTTGTTTATCTATCTGTCTATCTATTTATATATTTATCTATCCATATATATTCTATACTATCTTAAAAGTATGAATTCCCTAACTTGAATGTTAAATTACTAAAATATCCCTTACTAAAAACACTCAATTTAGTATTTCTTTTTTTTAATATTTATATTTATTTATATTATATTAACAACAGACACCTTTTCACATTGAAGAATAGTAACTTTTCTGAAAGATTGTGACTTTTGTAATAAGACACAATAAATATCTGTTTATACTACTATTTGTTGGCTATAACATACCAAAACAAAGGGATAAGGCACAAGTACCCCTAGACTATAACCGAAATTTCAGAGATACACCTTAACTAAACTAAAATTCTTTTACCCCCTGAACCCATTTTTTAAATAATTTTGTACACATTTTTAGATTACGTAACATCCAAAAACCTCCAACGTGCCTCAATTGCATGGAGTCACGAAGTGTGCCATGTCAGCCAAAAGGTGTATAAAATTACAAAACAAATGAGTTCAAAAGGAGTAATAGGACCTTAGTTTAGTTAAAATGTATTTCTGAAATTTCGATCATATTGTAAGGGGTACTTGTGTCTTTTCCCAAAAAAAATCAATGGGAGGTGGATATTTCACCAGCAGTGCATGTTGTAAAATAAAATAAATAAAGTAAAGTCTTTTCTCCCGAGTTTAAACCAATCCATAGCAAAGGACAAAAAAGAGGCATTAGAGGTATTCCTGGTAAATCTCTTTACTTATATTTCTTAGTTAAATTAAAAATTACTCAAATTTTTATAGAAATCTGCAGGCCAGTGGTGAACTCTGTGGTTTAGGTCCACAAATTATTTTCTTTATCTTGTATTTAAATTAAGTCAAAACACATAATTTTTTAAAGATATTTTTGCCTTGTATTTCAACTTTTTTTCTTCATTTTTTTACCATCATTCATTATTTTCTCTTTTTTTTTCCATTGAATTTATTTATTCTTTGTCTTTCATTTTGATTTGATTTTAAATTTATTTTCAAATGTCGTGTATTTAAAATAAGTTTTAAAGTGAAGAAAATCAAATATAACATAAAAAAGTTAAAATGATAAAAATTAAAGAACACTTTTAATTATTTTTTTTAAAAAAAATACACATGTATTATGCATTATGCCACATATAGAGGCGGACCCACCTCTATCAGTGGGGGTACACGTGCACCCGTTAAGTTCGAAAAAGATCATGTGTATATATGTATATCTATCTTAAGAAACTGACAGAAACTAGGATCAATATAATTAACAGTGCACCCATGAGGAATATATGAGTGTTCTTGTGCTGGTACAAGGTAGACCTGCAAGACTAGGGTTTGAATCTAGCTAGAGCCTATATCATTATTGTTATTTTAAGCACTTAGAGATCATATTTGGTGCATCCAAAGTTTTCAAATTTTGGGATCGCCTCTCACCATATATCACTCATGTGTCTACTTGTTCAACTTTATACAAGTTTAAGTGTCGACTTATGAACACTCAAACTTGGATGACAAATTGTTACTAAATATAAAAAGGCATAATACATAAATGTGCTCTTTAACTTGATCTTATTTCACATTTATGCCCTCCAACTTTGGGTGTGCACAATTAGACACTTAAATTTGTATAAAGTTGAACAAGTAGACACATGAGTCCTATATGACATAATATAGATAGAACACCACGTAGGATAAAAATTGTCATGTAGGATGTCGCATAGGATGTAATGTTTTTGAGACTGACTAAAAAGAAAAGTAAATCATACAAATTGGGATTAAGAATAGAGGGAGTATTAAATTTTGAACCTAGTTATTATCAATTGACATGATGCAAAAGATATGTACATCATATGCATTGACTAAATTCGGATTCACGCGGGGAAGTCCGTAAGGCGCTAATGTGATGGATACAGTACAGGTCCTTGAAAGAAACATGGCTGAGGAAAACAAGAAGAATGTTGAGTTTATTGAAGAGGTGACTACCAATGTTGATGAAGTGCAAAAGAGAGTTCTTCATGAAATCCTCACTCGAAATGCCAACGTTGAGTACTTGCAACGCCTTAATCTGAATGGTCATACTGATAGAGAGACGTTCAAGAAATTCGTACCTGTTATCACCTATGAAGATATTCAGCCTGATATCAATCGTATAGCCAATGGCGATACATCTCCAATCCTATGCTCCCAGCCCGTATCTGAATTATTGCTCATGGACTATTGCTGTACTAGCTTATTAGGTGCTTCCATCAACCAATACAAGACGCCAAGGTGTTGACACCCAATTTTGACCCTCCACAATATAAATTAATCATTTCGAGCTTCTCCAATTTCAAACGATCTAAAATTATTAGTTTTATAAAAATTCTAAAAATAATAATAATAATAATAAAAATAAAAATAAATAAATAATAATAATATAGTTTGCAAGATTTTTAAATAGTTTGTCACTTTTCATAAATTTTAGATGATATATATGTTTTACATAATTATGTATATAATTAGTATATTTTATGATTATTCGAAAATCGTCTAAAAAAAAAAAAAGATTTTTTATATTTTAAATATTAGGGATGGTTATAATTTTGAGTTAATGAGTTTTATGAAATTCAAAATACTTTCAAGTTATTTTTAAAGTAATTTTATCACTTTTTAATAATAAGTATGTATATTTTGCAATTACGCTATTTTATAAATATTTGAAAATTATCACAAAAGATTTTACATTTTAGTTAAATATTTTATTAATTTGCTTTAAGTTATAGCTATAATTTCGAGTTAATTAGTTTTGTAATTGAATTAATTAGTTTATAATTAAGTTCATTATTTTTTATTTCGTTGAGATTAAGAAGCTCATTAATTAATTTATATTAATTCGTCTTATTTAGCTTTTTAGTCGAATCACCAATTAAGCTCAATTTGACTAAATTCTTAAATCTAATCGAACTTAATTGCAATCCCTATGGCCAAGGCTCAAATTCAATTCTAGCTTACTTATTTTAAGAGAAGAGAACAATTATATGGGCCCTACTTCCAGCAGGCCATGTTTCCAATTTGCTCAGCCCATTCTAATTTCCAACCAACCCATTTTTCAAGCCTACCAATTTCCGTTCAGCTGACCCATTCCTTTAATTTCCCCTTTGACCCAGCCCACCTCTTTTCCAGCAATAGAAATCCAGAAACATCACAGCAACAATAGGCGTGAACAACAACATTCACGTTTCACGCTCGAAGAGACCAACAACAACAATATAGCAGCGCGTGCAACACCCAGACGACCCCTGTACGCGACTTCTTCTCCTTCACAAGTCAAAATAGACGGAAAGCTTCCATCGTCTTCATCGATGGAACAGCAGGAACAACTCCTACAGCTTTCTCTGCAACAGCCACCCTCTTTGACCTCTTCATACGGATATCCTGGGATTTTGGAGAAAATCTCACACAAGCAACAACTTTCCCATCCTTGGAGGAAAATTTAAAATTGGAGATTGAACTCAAATTTCGATTCTACCCTTTCCCCTCAATTCCCTTTCTATAAATGCCCTCTTCTTGTTCTTAGTTGGGGGGGATTTTTTTTTTAAAAAGAGAGAGTTTTGGGCTTGAGTTATTTGGCAATCCTAATTTTACACTTAGAAATTTTATATTTAGCTTTCTTGTTCTAAGTTCTGAGAAGGTCCCCGCTCGAATCTTCTTGGTTATCTATTCGTATTTAGCTTTTGTGGTGGAAGAATCGCTGCCCTCTCAAGCCCGTCGTCCTAGTATCGCTGCTCCGAGAAAGGTGATATTCTTGTTCCTACTTCTCGTTCTCTGTTTTCGAATAATTTGTATGCTGTTTTTGCCATTGTTGGAGTAGTAATTCTCTTCAAGATTTCAAGTATTGATTAGTGGTTTGTTACACCTCTTTATGTGATTTGAGTATCAAGTGTATTGTATTTTCTATTTGTTGTTGATTTACTGCCATTCGAGTTGCATTCTCACCAAAGTATTACTTAGTTTCCCTCCATGGTAGTCTTTTAAAATGTTAGAATGGCCGAACCTCTTCATCCATGTCTGCTTGCTTCGCCCTCTTATTTTCATGTTTCCTTCGTGTCGGACTGAGACTGTATTTTGATTAGTGAACGGAATATAGCTTTGAACGATCAATTTATTTAGACACTAGACGAATCAAAACCAGCCAGATCTCCGCAGTTTCTTGCTATGCTGTGTTAATCTTTAACGTCTTGCGATAATGGGTATTTTTGAGTGTTTATCTTCTGATAAGTCCCTTATTTATCTCTTGGATTATATATGAATGGAGAGCAATATGTTGAAACTGTAGGATTGAACCATGCTCACTAAAGTTGTGTACATGAATTTTGTAATAAGTTCTCATTTCACATCACTGTTTTTAATCTTAAGCATTTAGCTTGTGTTTCCAATATGATAATTTATTGTTGCCTATCACGCGAGTTTAAGTAATCCATTAACTTTGGTCAATTTTAGCATATTAGGTTGTAGGTAAAAAATGTGTTATCTAATATGTTTCCAGTAGCATTTCATACATGTCTTTGTTATGGCTTAGTATCAAAGTTGGCTTGTCAACTCTTGTCATTGTTAAGTTAGTTCATTTTTGTCTTTCTAAAAATTCATCTGTTTCTTTTGGTCTAATGGTTGGGATGGGTTGCATCTTAGTTTCGAATTTCTTAAATAGCTTTCGCTTCAATTGAGTTATGTCGCATTTGTTTTATCTTATTCATATGCTAATTTTGCCTTCTCTCTTTTGTTGTATGAACCTCTCCGAGAAAGTTCGTGGGAGACTTTTTCTCTCTTGCATTCTCGAGATGAGCCATAGAGGCTCAATCTCTCTCCATCGAGTCAGCCTTAAGCGAATTTTTATAGGGGTTAAGGACTGGTTGGAGGTCTCAAAAAGCCCAAAAAAGTGGGCTGTATACATGCTGTATACAGCATTGTATGCTGATATACAGGTTCAGTATAACAAATATGTGGCCAAAAAACGAGATACAGGTTGGAGGCGTCCAAGCAAACTGTATACAGCCAGTATATGGGTTGATATACAGGAAAAAGGGCTGATATACATGCCGATATACACTGATATACATGACCTGTATACCAAAAACGGGTTTTTGTTTAAACCCCAAAAAAGTAGCGAATTTAGCCCAAGAAAGGCCCAAATTCAATTTCTCCCTTACGCTTTAATTATTTAATTGCGATTACTTATTATTTGATGTTTAACTCTAACTTTAGAATTTTTGATTAACTTAGTTGAATTCCCCAAAAGACGAACTATTCATCTGGGTTGTTTTGTTTTTAACAAAACTTATTTTTATCAACTCTTGTATTTTCATTTATAATCTTTAGTCAAAAAAAAATTAAAAAAATTATTAGTTTAAAATAGTTTCTCATAAACCAATATGACTCAAATAAAAAAAAAATCAACTAATTTAGTTTCAATCCTAATTACTTGTCGCTAATTCAAATATTTCAATTAAGGTCCCATTTTCTTAAAAAATAAAAATTGCTATTTGTTTAACTATTTTATCAAAGTTAATTTAATAATGTTAATTATTATTATAAAATACTTACTTAGTCATTTTCTCAAAAGGTTTAGTCATTTAATAAGAAATGATTTTCATGCTTTAATGTATTAAATAGGTTTAAGTTATTTTAAAATGAATTAAATAAATTATAATTAACCTAGTTTTATTAATATTCTAATCACTTATCTTTCAAGTCAAATATTTCATCCCTTTTCTCTAAAAATAAAATAAAATAAATGTGTCACTTATTTAACTTTTTTTTTTAACCAATTATTGTAAGTTATTCTTTTTATGTTAAATTATTTTTTCTAAAAAAGTAGTCAAATACATTCTAGTCAAGTCGCAGGTCAACCGCATGTTAGCGGATACTTCGAATGCTTAAACCCTTCTCGAAGTGTAAATTGAACCCCGAACCCTCTTTAGTATTTTCAAATGATTTTTTCTGTTTAAATCTTTGAAAAAATTATAAGTTTTCTTAATTTCTTTAAAAAATTAAGTGGCGACTCTTTCTAAGTATTTTTCTTTTAGTGTTTTATACTTAGAACATTTCAAAAAGTGATTTTTCTAGAAATAGTTAAATTACGGCACAACACAAGGTGCGTTAAATTTGCACCGCTGGTTGAGCTATTAAATTCGAGGGTCGTGTCAAGCTACTTCAGTCCCGTGTGTCCTAAATGGGTTCCTGGAAGTAAGCAATGGAACAACACCAATTGAAGTATCCGTGGATACTTACTTCACAGGCAGTGACAGAGGCAGAATTTTCATCAACAGGGTTACGTTCATGATCTACTACTATATATTATATACCTAAATAATAGTTTGATTAATTTGTTGAGCTACTTCGGTCCCATGTGTCCGAAATGGGTTCCTGGAAGCAAGCAATAGAATAACATGAAATGAACTGTTGAAGATATTGGATGGTTGTTACGTAACGTTTCTTAATTTATCATACTATATCATATAACGTTTTTTAATGTATTATATGATATGTTTTACTTGAGTCGAAGATCTATATGTCAAAAACAACGTCTATACCTTCATAAGGTAGAGATAAAGACTGCATATACACCATCCTCTCAAACCCCACATGTGGACGATAGGTTGTTACATGGTTAGTATGATTGTTAGTTTTGTATATATTGGCTTCGAGACAAGATGATAATAGTTGAAATGAAAATGTCGAAATTGATGTGTGGGAATATTACTAGGTGAGATTGGATTAGAAGCAAAGTTATTCGGAATAAGGTAAGAGTGACCTTCGTGATAGACAAAATGAGGGATATGAGACTGAGATGAAGAGGAAATTCACAGATGTTCTGGTAAGAAGGTGTGGAGGATATGAGTAAAATTGCTTTTGTGTGACTTATAGGTCATGAATTTGGACCGTTAAAGCGATCACTAATACTTGTAGAGAATAGCAGAAGTAAAGTATAATTCGAAAAACCTTTTGGTAGCCCAAGATCGTTAACTAAGATCGGAAAATTCAACTAAAAGATGAGGAAGCTAGAACAGAGAAGGAAGATTTTGGAACAATTCTTGAATGCTTTGAAATGTCTTTGTTTTGAGTTGAATACAAATGTCTAATGCCACCGTATTTATAGTCATGTAGGGATGTTTCTAGCTACTAAGAATCTGGACTACAAATATCTAATTATCTCAAACATCTATAAGAAAATATCTAATTTCTAGTACACGTTGCAAGAAAAAACAAAATAAAAAATAAAAAAGCAAAACCTCTTTCCCAACAGTTTAAAAAGAGAGTTTCTTGGTAAATCTTTTTGCTTATATCTTAGTTAAAAATAAAAATTACTACTAATTCTCAATTAAATTTTGTTGTTGACTTGAAATTTGCAGCATTATTTGAAGACCAGTGGTGAAATCTGTGTTTAGGTACATTGTTTTTTTTTTTTTCCAAATTAATTTAACCAACTGATGGAATCTAATCCCTTTATGTCTTGTTATTTCTTTTTCGATCTGCTTTGATATGAAGAAGGTATTAAAGTCTGTGTATACTCTACCCTCTTATCCTACTTGTGGAATTACACTGGCTATGTCGTTTTTGTTGTTGTTGAATTATAAGCCTATTTTTAATTGATTTTTTTTATTTTTTATAATCGTTTTGTTTAAGCCAGTTTGGATCTGCTAATTCTGTCTATCAAGACTTAGACAAATAGAAAGAGATCTTGAACTTCGCTTTTGTTTTTTTAATTTTTAGAGTGTGACTTATGGGTTTATCTTAACTAAGTAGCTTTCGCTCAGACCTTGTTTATTTTGAACACATTAAATCAAATGAGTTGTGATTAGAATCTGAACTAGAATCTAGCTTACGAAGTTGAAATCGTAGATTCGTCTATGTTGTTATCAGTATTGACTATTGAATCTATCTTAGTCAAGTTGCTAATTTAGCGGACCATAATTACTAGAACTTGAGATCGTCGCCCTTGACATGATGCAAAAGATATGTACATCATATGCATTTTTTGGTTTCCCATTCAGTGTCTGGTGCGTTGGACCATAATTTTCATTGCCAAATGAAATGTTTTTTGACACATTCTTTTTTTCCATCTATCTTTGCAACATGTATGCTAATGCTTGGATGTGTCCTTTCAGGACTGTATAGATACAGAGTAGGTGATGTGCTTCGGGTTGCTGGATACAAGAACAGCGCGCCTCAATTCAACTTTATACGCAGGGAAAATGTGATCTTGAGCATCGATTTAGATAAAACTAATGAATTCGAGCTACAAAATGCAGTGAATAATGCTGCAAACAATCTGATGCCATTCAATGCACGTGTAGTCGACTACACTAGCTATGCGGATATATACTGCTACCATTCCAGGCCATTATGTCCTGTTTTGGGAGCTAAGCGCCAACGCCTCTGCCCCGATTCCTCCTTCAGTCCTAGAAGACTGTTGCCTCACCATTGAAGAATCTCTCAACAGCGTCTACCGCCAGGGTCGTACATCTGGCAAATCCATCGGGCCTCTTGAAATCAGGATAGTGGAAACAGGTACTTTTGACAAGCTCATGGACTTAAGCTGCACTAGCTTATTAGGTGCTTCCATTAATCAAAACAAGACGCCACGGTGCGTTAAATTTGCACCACATGTTGAGCTATTGAATTCGAGAGTTGTGTCGAGCTACTTCAGTCCCGTGTGTCCGAAATGGGCTCCTGGAAGTAAGCAATGGAACAATACATATTGAACAAGCAGTGGTATTGACCGAATTTTCACTAACATGGTTACGTTCATGATCTACAATATATACCGAATTTTCACTAACATGGTTACGTTCGTGATCTACTATATATACCGAATTTTCACACTTGGTGCTTTTCTTCTTCCAAGTTACTTCACAGTCTTCAACAACTCTGCTCCAATTTCATTTTTTTTTCTTCCAACTTCTTTTTTTCCTGCACATTCAACAAAGGAACATCATATCCATAGAAAACATGCTTGATTTCTTGTGATAGTCCTTTGTTTTGGGCGTTGAATGTGCTTTAAGTTCACGACACATTATGCTCTGAGGCACTAGATTCATGGGCCAACAATACGCACGAAAAATCAAGAAAGTCGCGTAATTCCTAAAAATTGGCTCGTAAATACAAAAATATACTTGGAAAAAATGTGGGACTATACGTAATGCTTCCTCAACTCATTATCGAGGTCGTCATAAAGTTTTTTCAGAAAATTCTTTCGGGTGCTCCAAGTCGACAGATCCATGGGCTAATACACACGAAAAAGGTTGGCTCGTAAATGCGAAATTATGTCTGAGAAAAATGGTAGGACTGTACGTAATGCTTCTCCAACTCATTACCGAGGTCCTCAAAAAGTTTTTTCAGAACTTTTTTTTGGGTGCTTCTGAGGCGCCAAATCCATGAGCGAATACACACGAAAAACAAAGAAAGTCGCATAATTCCCAAAAGTCTGCTTGTAAATGCGAAAATATGCCTGAAAAAATAGATGGGATTGTACATAATGTTTCCACAACTCATTGCAGCGGTCCTCATAAATTTTTTTAAGAAAATTTTTTGGGGTGCTCTGAGGAGAAAGATCCATGGACTAATACATACGAAAAATCAAGAAAGTCGCATAATTCCTAAGAATTGGCTCAAAAATGCCAAAATATGTCTGAAAAAAATGGTGGGACTGTACGTAATGCTTCACCAACTTATTAAGGAGGTCCTCATAAAGTTTTTTGAGGAAAAAAATTTGGGTACTCAGAGGCGACAGATCCATGAGCTAATACAGATGTAAAGACAAAGAAAGTCGCATGATTCCTCAAAATTGACTCGTAAATGCAAAAATATGCCTGAAAAAAAAATGGTGGGACTGTACATTATGCTTTCCTAGCTCATTACAGAAGTCTCAAAGTTTTTTTAGGAAAAGATTTTTGGTGCTCCGAGGCGCTAGATCCATGGGCAAATACACACAAAAACCAAGAAAGTCGCGTAATTTCTAAAAGTTGGCTCGTAAATGCAAAAAAATGGTGAGACTTTACATAATGCTTCTACAACTCATTGTGGAGGTCTTCATAAATTTTTTTAGAATTTTTTTTGGGTGTTCTGAGGCGCTAGATCCATGGGCTAATTAATACACATGAAAAACGCATAATTCCTAAAAGTTGGCTCATAAATGCAAAAATACGCCTGAAAAAAGTGGTCGAACTGTACGTAATGCTTCCCCAACTTATTATGAGGTCCTCATAAAGTTTTTTTCAGAAAAAAAATTTGGGTGTTCTAAGGTGTTAGATCAATGAGCTTATACACACTAAAAACCAAAAGAATTGCGTAATTCTTAAAAGTTGACTCGTAAATACGGAAATATGCCTTAAAAATCTCCTATGGCTTAATAAATGAGTTCAAGCAATTTTTCAAATTATAAAGAGAATGATTTCTGTTTGAACTAATTAACTAACAAAAATAATCAACTTATTAGATAATATTAAAATTGTATAATATTATTTGCTGAAATTTATGCTAAAACTAAATGGGGTGGTGCACTTTGTTACATGTTGAACCAGAAGATCAGATCATTTTTCACCTAATACATATTTTCCTTCTATTGTTTAATGGTGCACTTATATTATTATATATATTTTTTCCTTTAGCGGTGCACCTACTGTTTCATTCATCAATTTTAGTATAATTTGTTGTTTATTTTTTGTTGGTATGGCATTATTTACATCTTAATTTATTGTTTAGGACATGACTTTTTTGCTATTATATTTGTTTTACATAATTTTTTTGATATGCTTTTACTTGGGTGGAAGATAATCCCACGTGTGAAAGATATGTTGTTGTTGCAGTATTGGAGTGACAGTAAAGTTGTCTCCGTGTAATCTATAGGTCATGAATTTAAACCGTAATATCAATCATTAATACTTGCATTAGATTAGATTGTCTATGTTACATACAATCATTCCTCGTATCTTACTAACACACAGAATGCTATATGCATCAAACTGTTTTTTTAATATTAATATATTGAAATTAAAGATAATTTTTTTTAAAAAAAATCAATGAGATGTGGATGTTTTAGTCGTAGTCCACGATGCAAGAAAAACATAATAATATCTTTACCAACCACTTCATTGCAAAGAAAAAAAAAAGTTGTTTAATGCAAAACCATTAGAGAGTTTCCTGGTAAATCTATTTACTTAATTCTTAGTTAAAAATAAATATTACTACTAATTCTCAATTAAATTTTGTTGTTAACTTGAAATCTACAGCATTATTTGAAGATCAGTGGTGAGCTCTGTGTTTAGGTACATTATATTTATTATTTCTTCTAAGATTTGCTTTAGAATGCTTTATTTGATATTAAGAAGGTAGAATAAGGTTTGCGTATATTCTACCACTTATTCTACTCATGAAATTACATGGTATATATGTTATTGTTGAAATATAAGCCCGTTTTTAACTTTTTTTTTCTTAAAAAAAAATATTTTATATTCGTGTTGTTCAGGCAAGTTTGGATCTGCTAACTCTATCTATCAAGACTTGGACAGATAGAAAGAGATCTTGAATTTAGCTTTTATTTTATTATTTACTCTCACTGTCCATTTTATGTAACACCTATCTTTTTTAGTCCGTCTAAAAAAAATGTCATCTTAGTATAATTTGAAACAATTTAACTTTAAGATTCTTCTATTATCCTTAATAAAACAATCACAAAAATATGGATTATCTTAGACCATAAATTTCAAGAGTTTTCCTTTTTTCCTTAAATAGTGGGACTGTACGTAATGTTTCCCCAATTCATTACCGAGGTCCTCATAAAGTTTTTTAGAAAATTCTTTTGGGTGTTCCGAGGTGCCAGATTCGTGGGCTAATAGACTAATACACACGGAAAACCAAGAATATCGTGTAATTCCTTAAAGTTGGCTCGTAAATGCGAAAATATGTCTGAAAAAAATGGTGAGATTGTACGTAATGCTTCTCCAACTCATTACCGAGGTCCTCAAAATGTTTTTTCAGAAAAGAAAATTGGGTGCTTCTGAGGCGCTAGATCTATGGGCTAATACATACGAAAAACAAAGAAAGTCGCATAATTCTCAAAAGTTTGCTCGTAAATGCGAAAATATGCCTGAAAATAATGATGGGACTGTACGTAATGTTTTCCCAACTTATTACAGAGGTCCTCATAAAGTTTTTTAAGAAAACTTTTTGGGGTGTTCTGAGGTGCCAGATTCATGGACTAATACACACGAAAAATCAAGAAAAACGTGTAATTCCTAAAAGTTGGCTCGTAAATGCAAAAATACGCCTGAAAAAAGTGGTTGAACTATATGTAATGCTTCCCCAAGTCATTACAGAGGTTCTCATAAAGTTTTTTCACAAAAAATTTTTGGGTGCTCTGAGGCGCCAGATCAATGGGCTTATATACACTAAAAACCAAAAAAATCGCATAATTTCTAAAAATTGGCTCGTAAATACGGAAATATGCCTTTAAAATCTCCTATGGCTTAATAAATGAGTTCAAGCAACTTTTCTAATTATAAAGAGAATGACTTTTGTTTGAACTAATTAACTAACAAAAATAATCAACTTATTAGATTATATTAAAACTAGTAAAATTATCCACGCTTTGCGCGGGTATTTAATATCACGGAATTATAAAATAGTACTTAAAACCTACCAGTCATTAAAACTAAAACACTATATTATCTTACATACAAGATTACGTAGTAACAAACATTAATAATGTAAAGGAAAATGAAAATTATTACATCTTATAATTTATTCTTAATAACATAAGCATAAATTAATGACTGTAAAAATACATATCAGGATCTGTAACATAAGCAATGGTGTCAGTAAGCCACTCAACATGAGCAAAGTACACAAATATTTAATTGTGAAGAAGAAGAAGAAGAAGAAGAAGAGGTTCAAAATTTTCGTTGTTTTAAAATGAGAAGAAATCTCTCTATTTATAGACAACAAATGGTAGTGTGAACAAATGTTTATTGTGCCTTATCAGCAAGGCTACAACTATTTGGAAAAGCAACCCTTCGGAAAGGTCACAACCTTTCATAAAAATCAAAATTTTTCATAAAAGTCTCAACTCTTCACTAAAGTCGCAACTCCTCTTCATAAAAGTCACAACTTTTCATAAAAATCGCAACTCTTCATTAAAGTCGCAACACTTCATAAAAGGCACAACTTTTCATAAAACTCGCAACTCTTCATTAAAGTCGCAACACTTCATAAAAGTCACAACTTTTCATGAAAAGGGAAGGCTAGTTTTGGAAATAAATAAATTAAAAGGGAATTCTGGTTTGTGATGGCTCCACGTAGGTAGGCATAAGGTTCTCTTTTATATAAATATATGATTATATGATTGTATAATATTATTTGTGAAATTTATGCTGAAGACTAAACGGTGATCGCCCGTTTTGTTACATGTTGAACCTGAAGACAAGATCATTATTATACATATTTTCCTTCTTTTGTTTAATGGTGCACTTACATTATTATATTTTATTTTTTTTCCTTTAGCGGTGCACCTACTGTTTCATTCATCAATTTTAGTAATATTTGTTATTTATTTTTGTCGGTGTGGTATTATTTACTTCTTAATTTATTGTTCTGGACATAACTTTTTCGTTACTATATTTGTTTTACTTAATTTTTTTATATGTTTTTACTTGGGTGGAAGATAATCCCACGTGTGGAAGATATGTTGTTGTTGCAGTATTGGAGTGACGGTAAAATCGCCTCCGTATAATCTATAGGTCATGAATTCAAATTAATCGTTGATACTTATATTATATTAGATTGTCTATGTTACTTACCATCATTTCTCGTATTTTATTAATACAAAATGATTTATGCATTAGACTGTTTTTTTAATATAATACATTGAAATTAAATATATTATTTAAAAAAATCAATGAGATGTGGATGTTTTAGTCGTAGTCCACGTTGCAAGAAAAACTTATATAATAACATCTTTACCAACCACTTCATTGCAAAGAAGAAGAAAAAGTTGTTTAATGCAAAACCATTAGAGAGTTTCCTGGTAAATCTCTTTACTTATTTCTTAGTTTAACACAAAAATTACTACTAATCCGCAGTTTATTTTTGTCGTTAACTTGAAATCTACAGCATTATTTGAAGATCAGTGGTGAACTCTGTGTTTAGGTACATTATATCTATTATTTCTTCTTAGATCTGCTTTTGATATGCTTTATTTGATATGAACTCTGTGTTTAGGTACATTATAGTTATTATTTCTTCTTAGATCTTCTTTTGATATGCTTTATTTGATATGAAGAAGGTAGAATAAGGTTTGCGTATATTCTATCTCTTATTCTACTCGTGAAATTACATGGTATATATTTTATTGTTGAAATGAAAGCCTGTTTTTAACTTTTTTCTTCTTAAAAAAAATTATTTTATATTCGTGTTGTTCAGGCCAGTTTGGATTTGCTAACTCTGTCTATCAAGACTTGGACAGATAGAAAGAGATCTTGAATTTAGCTTTTATTTTATTATTTACTCTCACTGTCTAATTTTATGTGACACCTATCTTTTTTTAGTCCGTCTCAAAAAAAAGTCATCTTAGTATAATTTGAAACAATTTAACTTTAATATTCTTTTATTATCCTTAATAAAACAATCACACAAATATGGATTATCTTAGACCATAAATTTCAAGAGTTTTCCTTTTTTTTCTTAAACACTCTGTCAAGTCAGATGGTGCCATATAAAATGAAACGGAGGGAGTAATTTTTAGAGTGTGACTTATGGATTTATGTGAACTATTTTTGCATCCGCCTTCATCCGTGCTATGCGATTCTTGGAGGATCACTGGTCTCTACTATGTAACGATATCCGAACAGGAACCATTAACAACAAAATTACTGATCCTTCAGTAAGAGAGGCTGTGATGGAAATCCTCAAACCAGACTCGGAGTTGGCTGATTTCATTGAGGCTGAATGCAGCAAGGATTCATGGGAAGGGATCATCACTAGGCTGTGGCCTAATACCAAGTACGTGGACGTAGTCGTGACTGGGGCCATGTCTCAATATATACCAATACTGGATTATTACAGCAAAAGCCTCCCTCTCGTCAGTAGTACGTACGCTTCCTCAGAATGTTCCTTTGGGATCAACTTGAACCCCCTTTGTAAGCCCAGTGAAGTATCTTACACACTCATTCCCATCGTAGCCTATTTCGAGTTCTTACCAATTCACAGGAGCAATGAAGTCATCGATTCTATCTCCATTCACACGCCGTTTAATGAGAAAGACGAACAACAATTGGTCGATTTGGTTGATGTCAAGATTGGCCAGGAGTACGAGCTCGTTGTTACCACATATTCTGGTAATTTTCAATTGCCAATTGAAATGTTCTTTTTTACATGTCTGCTAATGCTTGGATGTATCTTTCAGGACTGTATAGATACAGGGTGGGTGATGTGCTTCGGGTTGCTGGATACAAGAACAACGCGCCTCAATTCAACTTTTTACGCAGGGAAAATGTGATCTTGAGCATCGATTTAGATAAAACTGATGAATTCGAGCTACAAAATGCAGTGAATAATGCTGCAAACAATCTGATGCCATTCGATGCACGTGTGATCGACTACACCAGTTATGCGGATACTGCTACCATTCCAGGCCATTATGTCCTGTTTTGGGAGTTAATCGTCAACGCCTCTACCCCGATTCCTCCTTCATTCCTTGAAGATTGTTGCCTCACCATTGAAGAATCTCTCAACAGCGTCTACCGCTAGGGTCGTACATCTGTCAAATCCATCGGGCCTCTTGAAATCAGGATAGTGGAAACAGGTACTTTTGACATGCTCATGGACTTAAGCTGCACTAGCTTATTAGGTGCTTCCATTAATCAATACAAGATGCCACGGTGCATTAAATTTGCACCGCATGTTGAACTATTGAATTCGAGAGTCGTGTCGAGCTATTTCAGTCCCGTGTGTCCAAAATGGGTTCCTGGAAGTAAGCAATGGAACAATCCAGATTGAACTATCTGTGGATACTTATAAGCAGTGGTAGAGACCGAATTTTCACTAACAGGGTTACGTTCGTGATCTACTATATATACCTAAAGAGAAGTTTGATTGTTGTGTAGAGTGACTTCGGTCGCGTGTGTCCGTATAGGGTTCCTGGAAGCAAGCAATGGAATAACATGAATTGAACTGTTGGTGGATATTGGACGGTTGTTACGTATTGTTTCTTAATGTGTTTCATTCTATTGTTGCTTTTCGGACATCACATCATGTGTTTCATATGTTTTTATAAATTAGTATCTCGACATGTATTTCATGTTAATTTATTCAAACTTTTTCGTTGAGATGGAGGGAGTATATAATAGTAAAATATCTTGGTTTTAAAAAAATGAAAGCTTTTTTTTTTTTAACTGAAACCCAGCCTACCAAACTCTAAAGACTTATCATGTATCCAGGGTTCTTGAGGTGGTACTAAATCTTCTGCAGAACACTGTTGACTGGCTCTTGTAAGTATTGCAGAGAAATCAAGATGGCTTCACATACAAAAAGGCCAGAATAAGTACCTCTGTTCGAATTGTTCTGCTTCCTGTTATAGAATGGAAGAAACTAGAAAGAGAAATTAAAGAGAGAATGAATGATAACTCTTTGTATTGATTCTTGCATTGATTCAAATAAAAGAGTACATTCCTATTTATAAATAACTAAGGAGAATCCTTCCTAAAGAAGAATCCTTCTAGATACTAAACTAAAATAAAACTAAATATTTTGCAATTAATGTAAACCCTAGACTTGAAAGGAAATTAAATACTATAAAATATTTTTAGACTGAAAAGAAAAAAGTAAAAAGATTCTACCAAATTTCAACATTCCCCCTCAAACTCAAGTTGGTGTATTTAACTTGAGTTTGAACACTTAATTATTTTTCAAAAATATCTTCTACTGTTGTTGTGGCAATTAATAGAATTCATCCTCACATTCTTCTACTAATAATAATGCTTGTGATTTATCTTGAGTGTCTTTGAACTTGCACACTTTTGTAACATGACCTGTTTGTTTGCAAGTTCCACATAATGCATCAAATCTCCACCAACGAAATTTTTCCAAGTGTGTTTTCTTTTTGCAATATTTGCAAGGAGGATAATCAACTTTTCTTTTTTGATAGTTTGCATAAAAGATACCTTCAACAATTTTATCTTATCTGAAAGCTCTTCTTTGTTCCCGTGCTTGAAGAGCACTTATCAATTCCACAAGTGAGATGATAGAGAGATCTTTAGACTCTTCGAAAGCAGAGATTTTAGACTCAAATCTCTCGGTAATAATTACAAGAATCTTTTCAACTATTCTATTATCTTTAAAATTCTCACCAAGCAACCTGATTCTGTTGACAATCAAAGAAATTCTGTTAGAATAATTAGTGATAGTCTCACCCTCTTGCATCCTAAGAGATTCAAAATCTCTTTTCAAACTCAGAATTTGATTTTGTCTGCCTCGTTCACTTCCCCGATACTCATTCTCAAGTTTTTCCCAAGCTTCTTTTGCTGTCTCACATGCAATGATTTTAGAAAAGATTGAATCTACAACTGAATTTTGAATTACAATTTTGGCTTTGTATTTTTTGATTTTCTCTTCTGAGTGAAGTTTGATTTCAGCATCAGATCGATGGTTTTTCAGAGAGTTGTTGTATGGGTTTGTCTTCCATTACAGCTTCCCACAAATCATAAGCCTCAAGATAATACTTCATCTCAACGGCCCAAATTTGATAATTTTCACCATTGAAGGTTTGTGGGGCATTGAAAGAAAGAGTATTGCTTGCCATGATTTGAAAATAAGGTTTAAAATAGTATAGATTAAAAATTGGTTAAAAGTAGTCTTGCGTTAAAAATAAATGTACGGGTTAAAATTGGGTTGAAAATAGATATGAATTAAAAGTGATTGAAAGTTCTTCTTCAACGAACTCACAGATCCGTTAAGATCAATGTAAGGCTCTGATACCACAGTTATAGAATGGAAGAAACTAGAAGGAGAAATTAAAGAGAGAATGAATGATAACTCTTTGCATTGATTCAAATAGAAGAGTACATCTCTATTTATAAATAATTTAGGAGAATCCTTCTAGATACTAAACTAAAATAAAACTAAATATTTTGCAATTAATGTAAACCCTAGACTTGAAAGGAAATTAAATACTATAAAATATTTTTAGACTAAAAAGAAAAAAGTAAAAAGGTTCTACCAAATTTCAACACTTCCTTGATGTGGACATGTATTCAAATATAAATCAAATACCTCCTTCGCACTTTTCCCCTTTAAGTTATTGTCTTCTTCTATACCAATCAAGTGATCATACCCTCCCTTGTATGGGCAATTCTTGAATACAGAACTGATATTTGGAGCATATCGTACTTCATATCCCCAATACATCCCTACATCCTCCATAGGTGTTGAAGAAGAGACAACCTGATGAGTTACTTATTCTTACTAAAATAAAGAAATTAAAACACATCAATTCTCTCTTTACATATAAAGTAAAAATAACTGCTAAAAGTATAATAAGAATATTTGAATGCTAAATTAAAATACTACATATCGGAATAATAATATATGTGCCTAACTTTCATATACAATGATACATAAATATTTTGCATTACAAAAAAATTGTGTTGAAGTTGATGTTACTGGCGAATCAAACTCTAGACGCCAATAGCTCTAGGTACTTCCCATTCTCTCAAATTGTTGCTTTCTCTTCCTGAACAAAAAAGAAGATGAAATTAATTAATAAATTAAAATTATGCAAGAGCCTATAAAAATGGTGAGTAAGAATTCAAGAATCCTTTCTTGCCTTTTTATAGCTACTTTTCAATTTGCATTCATTGATCCTTTTCTTTTTTTGTATTTATTTCTCCTAATTAATTACTCTACATTTAATTATTCAATGCAACTCGTCCTACACGAAAGGGGGAAGTGTTTTGTTGTGTGTGTTTTGTTGTTTTGTAAAGTTGGCTGTGGAATAGGGGCACTGAACTAAGGGGGAACTGTGGTTGGTAGGGGAACATAATAAGGGGGAACATTGTTGTTACTGGTACACTGAACAAAGAATTTGTTGTGTATTTGAATGAATGTTTTTACACACGTGAGGCTCTGTGAAGGTTGTTTGTCATCATCAAAAAATGGGAAATTGATAAGTGATTATGTTCCTAGATGTTTTGATGATCTCCTCACAAGTGCAAGGACCTGGTCCTCTGCAGAGTATGAATACTCGTCCAATTGTCAAAGTGTTGTACAACTGTAAAAGTTGTCTATGCCAGAAAGTTGGTGAAGCTGCAGAGTACTCCACCAATCAGAAGCGACGAGGTTGTTTGTACATTGGACAATAATTTTTCTTGTCCAATATATTCAACTTAGAAACAACAAAAAGATCATTCATTCAAAGAGAGATATTTTCAAGCTTCAAAACAGCAAGGGACTTGATAGAAGTGCTTCGATTGCTTTCTGTACTAGCTGTAGTTTTTTGCTTGCTTGTAATAGTTCTTTTATTGTAGGATTCGTTACACTTGTGAAAGAAACATTTCAAACTTGTTTGAATCATTGTAAGAACTAGGTTAAGGGTAACGTAGGTTCTTACTCTAAAAGTCTATATTAATCGGTTAGGATTAGTATAGTGGGCAGTGTTGTATCTGCTCTGGCTCAGCTAAGTGATAGGAGGTATTTCTTAGTGTGGAGATTAGCAAGCTAATCTCATTTTGTAAACTGACTTTTACTTTTGCTTGGAGAAGATTAGTGGAAGCAGTTTGAAAAGTCATGTTCAGAACAGGTCGTGGAAGAAGGTTTCCACGTAAAGTTATTTGTGCAATCTTTACTTTCAACATTTATATTTCTGTTTGTTAATGTAACTGTGTTGAGGACCTGGTCCCATCAAAATCTGTGGACGCATACATTCCAACAGAGCTTTATGGCTAAAATGATATGTGGGATTCTGTACAGTTGGTACAACAGAGGTACCAGCATCAACTTTACACCTCTTCTTGGATTCTAAGAAACATCAATTTTTTACTTCCTGCCATTGTTTGATAATACCAACTCATTACCAAATTGATACATTTGTATGTATCTTACAGGCAAAGGGTAAGACATTTTTATCATCCTTTTGTTAAAGTGTATATTGTATCATGAATTAGATATATCTATGGTATAGCTTTGTCTTTGATGATTGTTTTCTGGTCTCATGTATATCAATTAATAGCTAAAGCAATTGAAGTTGCGACGACGTCAAGCCGAAAGTTCCTTTGTTTTGTCTACTCTATAGTAATACTCCAGTGCCAAGGCAATTGAAGAAAGCGGCTACATTTTCTGTTTGAGAAATCTAACCACTCCTCCACACATTGTATGTCCATAAATTTTCTCTCGGAATGCATTCACAAGATTCAGTATAGCTTGTACTTTTCCTTCACCTTTCGGTATCTCAGTTGTTTCCTTATTTATATGAGGTCCTGCATAGTAGTATATAGTAATAGCTTTTATAAGTGTTATGCATTGGTTTGAAAATGTCGCGTTTATGTTGACCTCTTCGATAAAACTCAAGTCTCAAAGGAAATATTGACCGAGTACATGTACTGATGCCTTATTTTGAAATCATTATTTGTTGTACGTAAATTTTCCAAGTTCATTCATTTGGAAACTCGGTGTTTGAAGTTTTATATAGCTGAAGTTCAACCACATATGATTGCAGAACTTCCAATTTTCCTTCTGATTTTGATTTAGAGTACAAAACAGGATTTGGGAATTATTTCTCATCTGAAGCTATAGTTGGAGCTCTACCTCAACCTCAAAAGAGTCGTCTTATTTACCCTTGTTTCGGTGTAGTTTTGTTAAAGTGTTTGTACAATCTTCTTAACCATCTTCCTTTGTTATCTCATGTAATACCTCCAAATCGTGCTAATTCTGAATTGGACATAATTGAAAAAAAGGATTTGGATATAACACGATATTAGGATTGAACATGAATTTCATTGAATTTTTGTTTATTTGTTGTTGAAATTTTTTCGATATTTTGCCAATATTCCAGATAATGAAAACTGATTGTCACATGTAATTGGTATTTCAAACTTACTCTATATTGTAATCATTATGTCCTTCTGATGGAGCTCGGAATATAGCTGTTACTTTCTTGTTATGTTTTATTTCTGTTAAATTATAATTAGGATTGAGATATAATTGATTGCCTCAACCTATTGATTGTAGTAGATCAAGTGATAATGTGTATCTTGTTGAAAATCCAGGTATACTGCCAACATATCAATAGAGAACTCTGATCTTTGCAATGTTGATGGTGACTTCCTTATTGTTCATCAAAAAAGAAGTAAGTGTTCATCAGTCAAGTCTCATCTGTCTGTTTATTTTCACTGTCAAATATTTTCATATGTGCTTTGGAACTCTTTCTTACTCTCTATTCATGATGTAGAGCTGTGCATTACTACTGAATGCGGAAGATTGCAGAATTGTCCCGGCGAAAAGGATAGGTTGCTGAAACTTTTGGAACTCAATTTCAACTTCCTGATCTGGCACCAATAGGTGCTTTAGAAAATGCAAAACTACTTGCTATTTATATGGCATTTGAATATGTATTTAGGTGCAAGTGATCTGACTGCGAAAAGATTTACGCATTGATTGAAATGCTTGATTCTGTCTTCACTGAATTTCCTTTGCACTGACTGATGTTTGTTTCTCCTAATAATTCTCCTGAAGATCATTGTCAGCCATCATCTGCCCCTCATAAATTTGACCAACTACCTGCTCCGCAACCAGTCTTTTCTACATTAATCCTAGGCTGCCTTCATCTGTTCTCTGTTGCTCCTCTCTTCATCTAAATCTTTACTACATCAACCCTAAGCTATCTCTATCTGCTCTCTGTTGGTCTTCCCTTCTTCGGAACTTTACTTTGCGTTTTTGTCGACTTCGTAGTTCTATCAAGGTGAGCCTGCTTTCCACTTGTATTGATTCTGCTTCTATTACTTGAGTTTGTAATATTTGGTGCTTGATTTGTATACCACTTTTTTTGGGACCTCTTGAATTCTCTGATTTCGGCCTTTTTTCCATCTTCTTAACTTGGGATTTTTCCGAATTTTGGAGCTTGCTTGTTTGTATTTCTGAGTTTTTTTTTCTCAATCGAAAACAAAAATACATATCATGAAATTAACGGTAAAACAGAGAAACAGATCGTGCCACAACAGCACCACTTGATTTCCTTCTTCTCTACCTTTTTTGGAGAATAAATGAATTTAGTTAATTAACTATGGACATGGTGGTAAAATATAAGTAAAGGTTTTTGTTAATCTCATTTTGTAATATTGGAATTGCAGAGCAGAGGATTTTCAAAGTTATGGAATCAGTGAAAAAATGGGTTATAATTCAATTGTTAAATAAAAATTATTCTAAAAATTAAGTCAACTTGTTAATCAAGTTTCAAAGGAAATATTGACAGAAGTGTACTCATACCCTTATTTTGAAATGCACGTAAATTTTTCAAGTTCATTCATTTTGGAACTCGGTGTTTGAAGTTTTATATAACTGAAGTTCAACCACATATAATTGTAGAACTTCGAATTTCCCTTCCAACCACATACATAGGTAGCTAGCTACCTTTTTGTTTCGGTGTAGTTTTGTTGAAAGTGTTTGTAGAATAATTGGGCATAAAGTTCAAAATTACCATCCTTAATTAGTGCATTTGGATAGTATAGGGTTATAGATGATGAAAGCTGATCGTCTAACTTCAATTTTCCAATAATAACTCTGGCCATTTCCAAAAAATGAATTGCCTTCCATTTTTGCTAATTAAAATGAGACTTTTTCTTTCATTTGTTAATGAATATTGGTGATTTGATTAATTATCATTTACGATTGAAATATAATTGATAGATACATTCGTTATGTTACTGAGGGAATCTTTTGTTTGCGCAGTTGGCTACATTGCATTAAGCCATTGTGTTATACACGAACCATTTAGACCAAGAATACCAACACATGAAAAGCTTGTGAATAATTCAACCACTCAAACAATCCTGCTATACCAACTCAACTATGTTGAAGGCCTGTCGAGATCCCAGAAACACCAACTGATTTCATCAATGGTTTTATTGAGAATAAGTAGTTAGTTTGTTAGTTAATTTTCTGTTATGTAACTAACTCTGCCAGCTGTATTAGTTTGTTAGAGAATGCACAATGTGTGATCTATATTTGATCTATATAAGGAGCACATTCTCCTTTATTGTAAATCATCAAAAAAAAATCTTATTTCCTCTCTTCTTCAATTCATCTGTTCCTCAATTCATCTGTTCCTTCCATAACTGCTTCCATGGAAGAGTAGCTTCCATGGCTTCTATCATAAAAGCTTAAAGTTTACATGGTATCAGAGCAGCGACACTGGGATTGTCCTTCTAGCTGCGTACAATTCTGTAATTAGATTCAAAATCGTTCAAATAACTCTCAACAATGGTAGAGTTAATAGTCGCAACTCTCGAACATAATCATCCTTTGTATCTTCATGCATCAGACATGCCAGGTACTGCGTTGATTGCAGTAAAACTCACTGGTCCAGCAAACTACAGCTTATGGAGTAAATCACTTCGTCTTGCATTATTGGTGAAAAACAAGCTTGGATTTGTTGATGGATCTTGCTTGAAAAGCTCTTACAAAGGAGAATTAGATGCTCAATGGGAAAGGTATAACGCTGTGGTGCTTTCATGGATTAGCAGCATTGTGGCTCAGGAATTGATCACTACGATCGTGTATGCTTCAAATGCTAGAAGAGTGTGGGATGATTTTAAAGAGAGATTTGACAAGTCCAATCTTACTCAAGTTTATCAGCTTTGGGCAGAGGTATCTTCTCTTAAGCAAGGTACAGACTCTGTCACAGTCTATTATTCGAAATTGAGGGATTTATGGGATGAATTAGATGTGTTGGTTCCTTCTCCTTTGTGTAGTTGTGATGAGGCTAGGCCTTACATTGATCATCTCAGTCAACAAAGACTGTTGATGTTTCTTATGGGCCTGAATGAGTCATATAGTCATGTAAGGAGTGATATATTGCTTAAATCTATTGTGCCTACTGTTAATCAGACATATGCCACAGTCATACAGGAGGAAAGTCAGAGATTACTTGGTGTTGTAGACATTAACAAAGAGCCTCTTACTATGCTAGTTAATAGAAGACAAGGTTTCAAGGGGAATAGACCATTATTAGATACTGCTTGTGAGCACTGTAGTATAAGAATCATCTCACTAAGGATTGCTATAGGATCATAGCTATCCTGCAGATTTTAAGAGTAAGAGGAAATTGGGACAAGGTGTTGCTCCAGGAGTTGAAAATGGAGTTGGAAATAGTTACGAGTCCCATAATCCTGCAGGGTCTACTGGCTTCAAATCCTATGCAAATTCTGCCTTCACTGAAGGACAAGGACATGGATTCAATCTCACTGAGGAGGAGTATAATCATGTACTGAATCTCAGACACAACAATAATCTCACAAACACTGGGAATGATGGTGAATGCAAGGCAAACGTAGCAGGTAATATGTCATTGACATCTAATTATTCTGAATATAACTGGATAACTGATTCAGGTGCAACCCACCACATTGCATCCTCTAAAGACTTGTTAGCTGATATGAGTAATGTAGCTGATCATAGGTCAAACACTGTGCAATTACCAACAGGAAAAAAGGCACACATTACTAACACAGGCAACTCAATAATTCTTGGGAGATATACAGTGAAAAATATGTCGCATGTGCCTGACTTCAAGTTTAACCTGTTATCAGTTGCCAAACTGACCAAAGACCTGTTATGCAGTGTTAGTTTTTTCCCTAACTTTTGTGTGATGCAGGAGCTCTCCAATGGGAAGGTGATTGGGATTGGTAGGAAACATGGTGGTCTTTACTTGTTGAAAGATACAGTGCAAGCAGTAGCCAATGATGCAGTAAAAGATGATAGACTAGCTTCTTTGTGGCATATGAGACTTGGTCATCCTTCTCTTCCTGTTATGCAACATATCTCTTCCCTTAAAGGACTTATACTTGATCAACAGTCCTGTCATGTATGTCCTCAAGCCAAGCAATGTAGACCTGTTTTTCTTCCTAGTTTACATAAGTCTAGTACTATTTTTCAGCTTCTGCATGTAGATGTATGGGGTCCCTATAGAACCCCCACTTATGATAGAAAGCAATACTTTGTTACTATAGTAGATGACTACAACAGGTTCACTTGGGCCTGTCTTATTCAATCTAAGGTTGAAGTTCAGTCTGTACTAAAGAACTTCTTAATAATGATAAACACACAGTTTGGTCTGAAATTGAAGGAGTTAAGAACTGACAATGGTACTGAATTTATGAATTTCAAATGTAAAGAATTATTCTCTTCTCTTGGAATTGTGCATCAAACATCTTGTGCTTACACACCCCCAACAAAATGGGGTGGTTGAGAGAAAGTATAGACACATACTAAACACTGCTAGGGCCTTGAGATTTTAGGCTGCTATTCCTATTTCATACTGGGGGCATTGTATTAAGCCAATAATTTATTTGATAAATAGAATTCCATCAGCAATACTACAAGGTAAATCTCCACATGAACTACTCTATGGCTCTGTTCCAGACCTAGATCATTTGAGAGTGTTTGGTTGCCTTTGTTTTACATCAGTTTTGCCCATAACTGATAAGTTTGCTCCAAGGGCAAAGAAATGAGTCTTCATGGGATATGCAGAGACACAAAAGGGTATAGCATATTGGATTTGGAGTCTCATTCTTTTCATGTTAGCAGGGATGTGAGATTTGTAAAGAACCAGTTTCCTTTTCGGTCTGATTCCAAAACCCAGCTTCCTGAATTGTTTGATTTATCTTGGTTACCACAGTTTGAGTGTTTTTTGGATCCTGTCACTGATAAGCATCCTCCAACACCAGTTGTGGACTTGCCAGATGTTGAAGTAGAAGATAACATACCTGGTCATACTGAGTCTATGGATACAGTGTCAACTGATGAAAATGATCATGAAGAGGTCGCAATGGCATCTCCAGAAAATTGTCATATTGTACCAATTGCAGAACCTGCTGTTGTATTCTCTGAACATGCAAGGCCAAATAGATCCCTTAAACCTCCTATTTGGCATAAGGATTATATTCTGCCCAATTCTTCAAGACAAGCTCACACTGCATGCCTTTATCATATTGCTGATTATGTTGCATATTCAAAGATTAGTTCTCCCTATAAATCTTTCCTTACTGCTCTTTCAAATATCTCTGAACCTGCTAGTTTCAAAGAGGCCTCCAAATGCAAGGAATGGGTTGGTGTTGTCACGCCCCGAGCCTACACCCTAGGCGGGACCGGCACTCGGAGACCATTGCTGGCCCCAAGAGAACCCTTGGCCTGGCTTTCTTAACTCAGCGGAAACCTGACTCAACAGAATAACTCAATGCCATGCAAAGACATAAACAACTTAACTGATAAAAATATGGCCCAAAGGGGCAACTCGAGTCTCAAAATAGAATATTTACATATACATATACATACATATACATGGATGAGAGACTCAAAACTACTAACTGACTGACTGTCTGACTGTCTATGAAGCCTCTAATGTACTGAGATGGATGTGGGGACAGACCCCGCAACATCCTAATAGAACAAAACTAAGTACACAAAATAATTGAGTCCTCCAGAATGCAAGGAGGCTCACCACAGACTCTGGAGTGCTCAGCTGGATCAACGACGTGCAGGATGCTGATTCGGGGTACCTGTATCTGCATCATAATAAGATGCAGGCCAACTGGCATCAGTACGTGGAATGTACGAGTATGCGAGCTGGAACTAAGCAACAAAGGCTAGCAGGAGATCTGGAGAAACTGAATAGCTTACCTGGCTCAACTCAACTCAACCTGACTGACTTCTTTCAATATAAGGCAATTTAAAACAAGTGCGATATAAAGAAAGACTGTTTAAAACATGCCATAAACTCTGTGTGTATGCAAAGATACAATAACCCTGAGATGTATATAGAAATACAAATGAACTGATGTATATAAAATACAATACTTTCTGTGTATGAAAATACAATAACTGCTGTGGGAGTTTCTCTAACCGACAACCATCACATAAGAGCTATAGTGATGATACAGCGATTAACCTCACGCTGCCAGAGCATCCTATTCCCGGCCAAAGTTATAGGACCTGAACTGCCTAATGGATCCACTAGTCTAATCTGAAAAGGATTCATCTAAAAAGTATGATCCTCTTCTACCCATGATGGCTAACATGGTT
>JAKRZT010072396.1:0-30021 GCA_029582215.1 Solanum sparsipilum | reverse complement strand
TCCCAAAACAAGGTTTCAGTCCATACACTTGGAAGCACCAAAAATCCCTCAACATACCATAGATTACAACTCAACTACCAACCAAACAATACAACTATTAACTTCAACAACTAACAACCTTAACAACAATTCCAACAACTTCAACAACGAATCCAATCCTTCCTCAATAAATAAAAAGGCTAGGTGTGTGGGGGAAAGGATCACCCAACACTAAAAGCTCACATACCTTGATAGGGATCACCCCCGACGAAATCCACGATGATCTTGACGGAATTTGCTTGATCTTCCTCTTTCTTCTCTTCTTCTTCTCTTCTTCACTCCCAAGCCCTAGCCTTCACTCTCTTAAAAATGGAACAAAATGATCCAAAGATCAGCCCTATACAACAATACATCCTCAAAAGAATTGGTTAGGGAAAAGACTAAAATGCCCTTAATGATTCCCGGACGGATTTCCTTGTCAACTGCCCAACTTTCAAAGGGCCATAACTCGCTCATACGAACTCGGAATTGAGCAAACTCGGCGGCGTTGGAAAGATCATTCCACAAGCTTCACAACCATAACTGAAACTACTTCTAACTCATCCTGAGCTGGAAGTTATGACTGCTCAAAGTTGGCCAAAAAACCACTGATTTCCATACTTAGCCAAATTTTCCAGATTTTTCAAATCCTTTCCAAAAAATGAAAATTTTCAAATTATAAGCCTCTTCTTAGCTATTTCAAATTGTCGGATGTTACATGAGACCTATGAACCTGGGGCTTAGATAGCATTTTGTCACAACCCAAAAATGGATGTGATGGCACTCGTCTTATCCCTCGAAGACAAGTCAGCCTAAAATCCAACTAATATGATAAATATGGAAGTAAACCCAGAATAAAAATCCAATACAATAAAGTAATGCAGAAAATTATAATCAACTTAAATATACCCCAAAAGTTGGTTGTCATGTGCACAAGCCTCTAATGTATTACAATAGAATTGAAATAAATTACAAGTCTCAAATGATGTTGTCTCTAAAGTAGAACAAGATCATAAATAGGTGTAAGGAGGTCCGTTGCAATGACAAACAACTACCTCACAAATCTCCATAAGAAGCCTCAGACAAGAAGAGAATAAAAAATATCACAAAGATCATGTCTCATAACCTACACAACTATAGAAGCAAGGGGTGAGTACCAAACCACATGATACTCATCAAGAAAACTTCTAAACATAAGTTAAGAATATAGAATACGGGTACTCCTACCACCCTAATCAAACCTCCACAACTACAACTTGCATAAAACTAGTCCAACCTAACAGTTCACAAATAATATAGCGCATATATCAATAACAAAACTTCGACAATTCAGATCAACATTACAGGAGACAAGTTCACCAATCACAAGTTCCATAGAAAGTCACTCACAAGTTCATAAATTATAAAGATACACAATGCAATTAAATGTAATGCCAAGTATAGTGATGCATGTCTGACATAGAGATATACACCCGATGTCTCTCATTTCGGGACCTATGGGGACATATATGTCCATGCATCCACGCGGAGTGCCACACAACCCTCAATATTAAAATCCACCACGACATGCAACACGTCATTTTGTCAAAACCCAAAAATGGATGTGATGACACTCATCTTATCCCCCAAGACAAGTCAGCCTAAAATCCAACTAATACGATAAATGCGGAAGTAAAACTAGAATAAAAATCCAATACAATAAAATAATGCGGAAATTTATAATCAACTTAAATATACCCCCTAAAACCTGGTTGTCATGTGCACAAGCCTCTAGTGTATTACAATAGATTTGAAAGAAATTACAAGTTTCAAATGATGTTGCCTCTAAAGTAGAACAAGATCATAAATAGGAGTAAGAAAACCCGCTTCGGTGACAAACAATCAACTCACAAATCTCCATAGGAAGTCTCAGACAAGAAGAGAATAAAAAGCATCACAAAGATACGGACTTGTAACCTACACAAATGTAGAAGCAAGGGGTGAGTACCAGACCAAATGGTACTCAACAAGCAAACTCATAAACACAAGTTAAGAATATAAAATATGGGTACTCCTACCATCCCAACCGAACCTTCACAACTACGACCTGCATAAAACCAGTCAAACCTAACAGTTCACAAATAATATAGTGCATAACTCAATGAAAACACTTCGACAATGTCAGATCAATAATACACGAGATCAATTTCACAATCACAAGTTCCACAGAAAGGCGCTCACAAGTTCACAAATAATAAAGATATGCAATGAAATAAAATGTAATGTCAAGTATAGTGATGCATGTTTGACCTAGTGATACATACCCGTTGTGTCTCAGTTCGGGACCTATGGGGACATATCTATCCATGCATCCATCGAGGTGTGCAACACGACACTTGATAATAAAATATGTCACAGCGTGAGACATGTCCCTGGATAATAGAATTTGCCGTGACGTGCGACACATCCCTCAAATTATAATATTCATCACGGTGCGTAACAAGTCCCTCGAAATGGTACATCCTCTTCAAAAAAAATTTCTTTCTCAATTGACATAACACTTGTCACTACCATGTCCCCGAATCAATGAAAATAACATGTTCACACAAATAATGAGGAGATGGTCATTTTCATAACAATGCAAAATTCACAACAACACAATCGTGATACAACATCAACAATGAACCAATAAGTCTTTCAAATAATTTTCAACACATCACCCACCAATAATTAATCATACTGCCTTCTATTACCCCTTTTTCATCATTAGAATTATTCAATATATACAATTCAACTCATCATCAAGTCCCATTACTCCCAACACATACCACAAGGAAATACATGATTCTATACACTTAACAAGGGTTGATAAATTCACTTGCCTCAAATAATTGAACAATCACTCTGGGACTTGAGCCTTCCCTTTTCATTGGGCTTCTAAATCAATGGAATCTATTCAAATGTACAATATTTGTAAGCAAACAAGTCTACAGACACTCATATTACTATATGTCTAGCCTAGACCTAAAAACTCACTCAAATCTATAGTCAAGTTCATAAGTCTTGATCCCAACTAATATGTTAAGTCTCATTCCTTCAATATTATAAATCTAATAGTGTTTATATAATATAATACACCTAAAATTTAATTATCTATATTAATATTATTAAAAACTTGAATCACATTAATATGTTACCATACAAAAAAATTCCAACACCAAACTAGTTCAAAGAAAAATTCTCAAATTGCAACTACGGGAAAAGAACGAACAATTTTATAAGTAGCTAACCCATAACAATTGGATTGTCATATATTCTATCCATTATTGCATAATGATTACCCATCTTGCCATATAGTATTTTACTATTTGTTTGGAAAATATGAGTCAATGAAATGAAATAAATTATTGCAAATTAATGCATGCAACACCATCCTATAATATATATATATATATATATATATATATATATATCCAATAATCACTAGGTAATTAACCAACATTAATGATTGAAGCTTAAAGAGAATATTACCTGGCAATATATCTCGTGTAGACGCCGCAATAGGTAAGCCTTCTTGACCTAATTTTTTATTTTTTTATTTTTTTTCTTCTACAATAAATTATGAACCTAAAAGTGATAAATCTCACTAACTTATTTTAATATATGGGCCAATTGAAATATGGTATTAAATAAATTATGAACTTGGCCCATTAACCACCAATTAAATAAAAAATTATTTAATAAATACTTATCAGTTAAATAACTATAGTTATCGAATAGTTAAAAATTCCCATAACCAACTCCATCGACTAATCATAACTGGCTCGGGACAACTATAGGGAGGGGTGAAACGGTAATTTTATAAAATTTCTAAACATGACCTTTCGGATCATTGCATTATCCACAACTAAAAACTATGTTCGTTCTCGAAGAAGAAGAAGAAGAAGGAAGGAAAATGACAGTACTAAAAGCCTAAGGTATGTTTCCAGAGTCAGCATTTGATATATCGTGAGTTTACGGTATTTTTGATGCATTTCACTTAGAAGTTGTGTGTGTCTAGGGCCATTTTTTGGTGGAAATAATGTTTTATGTGTTATGTTTGCAGGAAATGGACTTCGACGCGATCGAATGAGATGAAAGTTGAAAATCATGGAAGTCTGACCAAGTGTGGAACTACGAAGCGACCCACGGGCCATCCTGCACATCCGTAGAAGGTGTTCAGAGAGTTGAAGTTCCAGTACCTGATGAAATTCCAAAGTATGGAGCCACGAAAGAGGATCCACAGACAGTAGGTCCATCTACGATCAGTCATGCACGTCCGTAGAAGCTGATCAAAGAATGATGGCTCCAGGCTCTGAAGAAAAATTCTAAATGTTGCCCAACAGAGGGGACCTACGTACCGTAGGATGACCCACGGTCTGTAGGTCGAGTCGTCGATTAAAGTCACGTCTGAGAAAGTTTATTTCCTTATTTCGTTTTCTTTTTGTTTAGGATATGTTTTTCTATAAATTGGGTATGTAAATATCATTTTTGGGGTTTAGACACTATTGTTTACTTTTAGTTCTTGATATATGCTTTGGGAATTAACTTGCAACTTTGGCAATTTGATTTCTGGATTTCAGTTTATAAGATTTCTGGAGATTAAAGGTTTCTTCTGCTCTAAACGTAAGTTCATGATTTCTTCATATCAAAGTATGAATTGTGTTCTTTCAAGCATGATTAACTAAATCCACAACTAGGGTTGTGGGAACCATGCGCAATTAACAACTTATGAATAATAACTAAGTAATTCTTAAATCATGTTTATGCATGTATTGTTAATTCGTTCGCTTAGAAGTCTTTTTAACGAGTGCACCCGTTAGAACTCGCCTCGTTCCTACTTGCCGGACCAAGGAGGTAATGAACGAGAAAAGAATTATCAACAGAGATTTAGTGTGATACTATCTAATAGTCTAATGTCAATTGGTACGAGGTTGAAAACTAAGCCACACATTGATGTGATGTCTAATCTGAGGTCAAGGTAAGGGATAGTAAATTATACACACGTAGCCGGACCAAGGTGCGCGGTGAAATTCCCTATTTGGAGGACCAATCACTTAGGGAAACCTAACTTACAGACTTTGCATGTAAAACACGAGGAAATGATTACTATTTTTAGGATTACCGCGTTAAGTGCTTATGGGGAACACATACACCCTAGTTTCTCTCTCTCATTGATAACTCAAAATTTGAAATCTTGCTCACTTGTTACTTAACAACAATTGGTTATTTGCATACAACGCCCCTCCCTTTAATTACTTGTCTCGGAAATAGTTTGACTAAACGAATATAATCGTGATTTAAGTTTAAGTCTGAACCATATTCCTCGTGGAATCGACCCCAACCTCCAAGTTGGGTTCTTTATTTGACGATGATCGCTTATACTTCTTTAGGGAAGTGTAATTTAAGCGTTTCAAATTTTGGCATTGTTGCCGGGGAATAAGTCTTTTGGATTAAGTTTAACTACATTATTGAACTTTAGTCAATTATTTTCTAATTTTACGTTTTTTTTTTTTGTCTTCTACAGGTTTCTACTATAGTGTATGCCAAGTACACGGAGTCAAGGCGAATCATTGACACCATACGACCCTGAACTAAGGAAAACTTTGAGAAAAATGGCAAACCAATGGCTCAATAATAATCCAGTTATAGATGAGCATGTGGAACAAGTGAATGATGATAATGCTCAGGATCGTGGTGGTAATCTACTCGGAGATGCATTGAGGGTACAGAATCCACCAGAACCAATGTTGCGTGATAACTATAGGGTCGATTTCAATACCGTTGAATCCGAAGGACCTATTGTTCTCCCTCCTCTACCTCCGGGGCATACATTCATAGTGACTAGCAGTATGATGCAAATGCTTACAGTGAGGGATTTGTTTTCTGGTATGGCTTCAGAGGATCCGCATGGGCACATGGCCAAGTTTATGAGTGTTTTTAAAAGTTGTGTGGGTCGACCAGAGGTGGACATGAACGTCATAAGGTTGAGAGTCTTCCCTTTATCATTGATCGGTGATGTTGCGGTGTGGTTTTCTGAGCTTCCATATAACCCAATTCATACATGAAAGCAATTTCATAAGGTGTTCATGGTGAAGTACTTCCCATTGTCTAAGAAGCTGAACCACAAGGAAAAACTGAACAACTTTGTAGCACTACATGGAGAGTCTGTGAGTAGTTCATGGGATAGGTTCACTGCATTCATAAGAATTGCCCCAAATCACCGCATTGATGAAGAGTCGTTGAAGGAATACTTCTACAGATGTCAGGATGACAGTAGAAAGGTTGTCCTTGATACTATCGTTGGGGGTTCATATGGTGAGTGTACTTTTGAGTAGATCGCTAAGAAATTGGAGAAGATTTCCCGAATTAACAAAGCTTGGTGCACTAGAAAGTCAGAAACTGGGAGAAGCACATTTGTAGTTTAATATGCACCTAGTCAATATGCTGATGACATTCGTGAGGAGATGGCTCAGATGAGGACCGAACTAGGGTTGGTGTTTAAGTATCTGAGCGGAGGCACCGAAAAGGTAAATACGGCAAATTACCTAACTAGAACTCCACCACCACTAGTTGAGGAATGCTACTATGAGGAGGATGCTTATTTGGTGAATGATCAGACGGGGGGTTTCCAAGCCAACGCCGGATAATTGGCGCCAAGGTCGGAACTATGGTATGTACGGGATGGGAAAAATAATTGCGGCAATAACTACAACCGGAACAAGTATGGCAACAGAAACAAGAGAGTTGGGCCTTATATTCCACCAGCAAATCGGGAATCTGGTAATAGGGAAGTTGGGGGTAGTATGTCACGGATTGAGGATATGATGTAGAAAATGATGAAGAGGTTCGATGCGACTTATGATAATGTGAAAGATATGCGAAATGCATTGTCTGGAATCGGTCAAAAAGTTGATGCACATGTAGTGTCTATAAAGCAACTTGAGCAGCAGTTTAATCAGTTGTCTACCACTGTGAACCCACGTCAACCTGGCACATTTCCTAACAACACCATCCAGAATCCGAAGAATGATGGGCATTGTATGGCAGTCACGACTCGAGGAAGTAAGCAGACCATTGATCCCCTTATGTCGTCTGAGGTTGAAATTGTGGTAGAAAGAAAAGAAGATGAGAGTGAGGTTACTGGATATGAGATTGAGGTTACTGGAGAGTCCAAAAATGCTACAGTGAAAGAAGCGGAGATAACCGAAAAAGTTGTTCCCATGCCTAGACCTCCACCTCCATTCCCACAGAGGTTGGTAAAGAAGACTGAAGAAGGAAAATACTGCAGGTTCATTACTATGTTGAAATAGCTTTCCATCAATGTTTCGTTGATAGAAGCTTTGGAGCAAATGCCTGGGTATGCAAAGTTTATGAAATATTTGGTGACTAAGAAGAGGGCTGTCAGTTTTGAGAATGATGAAAGGTTGCACCATTGTAGTGTTATTGCTAGTAGGTCACATGTGCAGAAGAAATAGGATCCTGGTGCTTTCACAATTCCTTGTACTATTGGATTGTTGCAATTTGCAAAGGCGTTGTGTGATTTGGGTGCTAGCATTAATCTGACGCCATTGTCTATCTACAAAAAGTTGGGTTTAGGGGCTCCAAAATCTACCGCGATGCGACTACCTATGGCCGATAGAACTATGAAGAAGCCCATTAGTGTTCTCTAAGATGTACTTATGAAATTGGAGTCGTTTATCTTTTTGGCAGATTTTGTGATACTTGATTGTGATGTTGATTTTGAGGTTCCCATCATCTTAGGGAGACCATTCCTTGTTGCTGGACGTGCCTTGGTCGATATGGAGAGAGGGCAGATGAAGTTTCGATTAAATCATAAAGAGGTTGCTTTCATCATCTTTAGGTCTATGAAGTAGGTACGCGATCTCAAGTCAGTATCAGTGGTAAATCATATTGGGGAGCGAGGTTCTGATGTGTCTATTGGGTGTTGATTCACTGGCAACGGTAATGATGAATTTTGAGGGTGATGTTATTGAAGACTATGATGAACTAGTCACCGCACTTAATAGGTTCGAATTTTGTTCCAAACCAAAGAAATTGGAGTTAGACATGAAGAATTGCGACTCTCCACCCGCAAGACCATCTGTAGAAGAAGCTCCAAAATTGGAGCTTAAGGCTCTACCATCACATTTGAGGTATGTATTCTTGGGGAGAGATGGCACTTTACCGGTAATTATTGCGGCAGATTTGAGTGCAGTACAGGTAGAGGCATTGGTTTCTATGTTGAAGAGGTTTGAGCGGGCTATTGGATGGACTATTTCTAACATTATTAGGATTCCTCTTGACATTTGTTCTCATAAAATCCAACTCATGACGGACAACAAGCCTAGAATCGAGCACCAAAGGAAACTAAATTCTCCTATGCAAAAGGTAGTGAAAAAGGAAATCATCAAATGCCTAGATGTTAAGGTCATATACCCCATTGTAGACAGTAGTTGGGTGTGTTTTGTTCAGTTTGTACCTAGGAATGGTGGGATGACTGTGGTTCCTAATGTGAAGAATGAGCTTGTTCCGATGAGGCCAGTGACCGGATGGAGAGTATGCATGGACTATCGAAAATTGAATGCTTGGATAGAAAAGGATTATTTCCCGATGTCGTTTATGGATAAGATGCTGGAGCACCTTGCTAGTAAGGGTTGGTATTTCTCTCTTGATGGGTATTCGGGCTACAATCAGATCTTCATTACTCCGGGAGACCAAGAGAAAACCACATTCACATGCCCTTATGGGACTTTCTCCTTCAAACGAATGCGCTTTGGGTTGTGTAATGCTCCAGTGACCTTCCAGCATTGCATGATGTCGATATTTTCTGGTATGGTAGAGGACACTATTGAAGTATTTATGGATGATTTCTCTGTGGTAGGTGACTCATTTGATAGTTGTTTGGATCATTTGGCCGAGGTACTTAAACGGTGTGAAGAGTGCAATCTTGTGCTCAATTGGGAAAAGTGCCACTTTATGGTGAAAGAGGGGATAGTTCTGGGTCATCGGATTTCTGAGAATGGTATTGAGGTTGATTGAGCTAAAGTTGAGGTAATAGAAAATCTTCCATTACCTATCTATGTTAAAGGTGTTAAAAGTTTTCTTGGGCATGCAGGTTTCTATAGGAGTTTTATCAAGGATTTCTCTAAAATGTCACACCTATTGTGCAAACTGCTTGAAAAGGAGTGTACGTTTAATTTTGACGATGCTTGTCTGAGAGCATTTGGAGAGTTGAAAGAAAAGCTAGTGTCCGCACCTATCATTATTTCATCGGATTGGGGGCAACAATTTGAGGTAATGTGTGATACGAGTGGAGTAGCGCTTGGTGTAGTATTGGGACAGAGGCGAGAGAAGATTCTTCATCCAATTTATTATGCCAGCAAAGCTTTGAATGGGGTCAAAAGAACTATACAGTGACTGAAAAGGAACTCTTTGTTGTGGTTTTCGCATTCGAGAAATTTCAATCCTACTTGCTTGGTACTAAGGTCATAGTGCATACTAACCATTCTGCATTAAGGTATTTAATGGCTAAGAAGGATGCAAAACCGAGGTTGATCAGATGGATATTGTTGCTGCAATAGTTCCACTTTGAGGTGAAAGACAGAAAGGGGACAGAAAATCAAGTTGCCGATCATTTGTCCAGATTAGAAGGGGAAGCTATGCTACAGTTAGGGGATAGGGTTGAAATTAATGATGAATTCCAAGACCAACAGGTATTGGCTGCTTCTTGTGATCTTATCCCTTGGTTCGCAGATTTTACTAACTACTTGGCAAGTGATTTGGTTCCATCGAAGTTGTCATTCCACCAAAGAAAGAAGTTTATGTATGATGTGAAGAAGTTATTTTGGAATGAGCCTTACTTGTTTCGTATGTGTGCTGATGGGATTTTTCGTTGTTGTGTGCCCGAGGTTGAGATAATGAATATACTAGAGGCGTGTCATTCATCACATGTTGGTGGGCATCATAGTGGTATTCAGACTGCTCATAAAATCTTGCAGTGTGGATATTACTGGCCTACCATCCACCAAAGATGCTCATGATTTCGCCAAGTCTTGTGACCCTTTCCAAAGAGAAGGAGGAATTTCAAAGAGGCAAGAGTTGCCTATGAATCCGATATTGGTGATTGAGTTGTTTGATGTTTAGGGGAATTACTTCATGGGTCCATTTGTGAGTTCACATGGGATGAAGTATATTCTTGTTGCGGTTGACTATGTATCGAAATGGGTGAAAGAAATTGTGCTTTCAAATAATTAGGGTAAGAGTGTCACTGCATTCTTCAAAAAGAGTATCTTCTCCAAATTTGGTACACCTAGGGTGATTATCAGTGATGGAGGTTCCCACTTTTGTAATTAGTTGTTCAAGGCATTACTAGAGAAATATGGCATCCTCCACAATGTAGCCACCTCTTACCATCCATAGTCTAGTGGGAAAGTTGAAGTCTCAAAAAGAGAGATAAAGCAAATTCTTTCTAAGACTGTGAATGACAACAGAACAGATTGGTCAAGGAGGCTTGATGATGCTCTATGGGCCTATCTCACTGCTTTCAAGACTCCCATAGTTATGTCTCCTACCAACTTGCATATGGGAAGTTATGCCATTTGCCAGTAGCACTAGAACATAAGGCTATGTGGGCGCTAAAGAAGTTGAATTTGGATTGGGGTGCCGCATCGAGTCAAAGAGGTAGTGACATGAATGAGCTTGATGAGTTTTGCCTAAAATCATATGAAAGTTCAGCCTTGTACAAGGAGAAGATGAAAAAGTATCATGACCAAAAGATTGAAAAACGTGAATTTGTTGTGGGTGATCTGGTGCTTCTATTCAACTCAAGTCTGCATTTGTTTCCTGGCAAGCTCAAGTCTAAGTGGACCAGGCCATTCCTAGTCACTCAAGTATTTCCACATGGAGCAGTTGAGCTCGAGAACAAGGAGGGAACAAGGTTCAAAGTGAACGGGCAAAGAATCAAGGTCTACATGGGAAAATCGGAGAATGTGCAAGAAGTGATCGAGGCCTACTATCTTGATGAAGTCTGAGTAATCAAAGAGGCATGCGTCGTGCCGCGATGTTAAATCAAGCACTGCTTGGGAGGCAACCCAAGATGTACAACCTAGCCAACCATAGGTTTTTTTCATTATAGGAGTTTTCTTCTTTTATTTTGATTTTTGTAATAGTGTTGGCTAGATGTCGAATAGGGTATGTGTCTAAAAAGTGTCCAGAAAATGTAAAAAGCAAGTCCTAATGGTTGCTATGTGTGCAGGGGCGAAAGGTAAAATCTGCAGAAAAACAGATGTGCAGAGGTCTATGGACCCCATCGATGGTCTGTGGGTCCATCCACGAACCGTGAATGGCATCCGTAGACCCCAGCTAAGTTTTCCCAAAAGTTTAAGTGTTAGAGTGACCTACGGACTACGGTCCATAGGTCGACCCACGGACCATCAACGGGGTCTCGTGGGTCCAAAACCTAGGGTTTCCCGCCACTCGACCCGGACACCTTTAAAACAAAATCACTCATTTTTAATTCATTCACCTCATTCAAAACTCCCTCCCAATCTTTTTAAACGCCTTTCTCTCCCACATTCACTCCATTACATGCCCATATCCCACTGATCAAGTCCATTCACTTCCCTATATTCCCCAAATCATCTTTCTATCTTACAAATCCCCCATCTCCATTCCCCAACAATTATACAAGTCCAGGTTCGGTGTCAAAGGGCTAGCAAAAGGTGTTAGGAGTTCATTCGCATCACACACTCACCATTGTTGTATACTTGTAAGGTATGTTGATTTCTCCTGAACTTTGAAGTTTTTCATAGTTTACATTTGAAATCACAACAATGAACTTGACCTTGGGTTGTTAATTCCATATTTGTTTGTGAAAATGTATGCTATAACACCCTTGGTATGATGGTATGTGAGTGTGTAATTACTTAAAACCAAATATATCAGTTAATAGGCCGAATTGGAAGTTTTGACTTAGGGTTCATAGGTTTCGGTGTGATAATCTGTAAATTCTTATGAAAATGGAACCCTAAGGATGATTAACTACCTAATCACTTGTTGAAATGCATGTGGAGGCCTAATGTGTTTGTATGTGTTGAAAGAAATGTCACAAAATAAAATCATATGAAACCTGGCACAGCCTGACCCAAGAGACCCCATCTACGAACCGTAGGTCATTCTACAAACCGTAGGTCGGGTCCGTGGGCCAGAAGAATATGAAATCCAGGTTAAGTGTTGAACCACTGTGTGGACTACGGTTCGTCGTTCCATCGACAGACCATTCTACACATCCGTGGTTCCCACATCAGAGACCCAATTTTGGGTACTCTGACCTACGGAGGGGACCTACAGACCGTAGTTCGACCCATGGACCATAGGTACCCACCGTAGGTGGACATTTGTCACAACCCAGGAATACCCCCTACATGTAACATGGCGTACTTGACCCCGAAGGGGTCTCATATAAGCCATTAGCATGATCATAACATAAGATAATAGAAAAGTATGGGAAATTTAGAACTTCTTTAAAACCATACAATCGAAAACATTTTCATAAGCAAGTAAAGTCTTTACTATAAACTTTGTCTCAAACCATCTATTAAACTGTTGAATAAAACTCTTGGGATGCAGCCCAAACAAAGTCTAAAACATTAAGAAATGACATAAGGAAATAATAGGTTTGTCCTCGAAGCTATGAGGACTCACCAAATCTTCAAGTCTTCTTGCTCCTTAGAAACCTAGTCTTCAAAGGAACTCCATCTCCGAAACCCTAAATTTGATTAGAATGTAGACAATATATGTTAGTACAAAATGTACCACATATGAAAGCTAGCACAACATCTTAAGAGCATCTCAAAATGGTTAGTCAACATAAGACATAACATAAGAGATAATAACATGGTCATAGCATAATCTCCAACATATGCATCATATCATCATAAGTCAACATAAGACATAGTTAATGAGCATAGGAGATAATTCATGTTCATGGCATAGTCTTTACTCTTAGACTTTCATGCTTACATACTTCAACCTTTAGTTTTTCATATTACAAGAGAACTACTTCACAAGCCACCTCAGTTCATCCTGGTGCAAGGCACGAATAGCATCACATAATACCATCCAAGCTAAGTACCTCTTCTTGGTAATTCTTGGGAATAGTCCACATTCATAGTCAAGACCTAGGTTTTCATGTCATAAGAGCTCTATACTCCTAAGTAACCTCAAAGCACACTTGTGCAATGCATGTGTGGCATCCCATAATACTACACACACTAAGCATATTCTTGAAGTCACCATATTCATGCTTACTAGTCATAGGTGTCACTATTGACCTCCATCATATAGACAAGGAACTATCAACTTAAGTCAATCATATCATGGAAGGCAACTATAGCAACAATCCAATCTACGCATACATCACATAAGAGGACTTTATAAGTAGCTTCAAGTCATACTTGTGCCATTTATGAAAGGCATCCCATACTACCATTCACACTAAGTACTTCCTTAGGCTATCTTACTCAAATGAATACTATTTTTCATATTAGACTATCAAAGAATAGCACCATACTATGCTAGACCTAACTACCATGGTAAGACACACTATCATGCAAACCAAGCTATACAAGGAAGAGTACGAGTACCACAACATAGCTACCATGCAAACATTCAATATAATGCATGCTACCCTTAAGGGAGTATGAATCCTCAACCCTAAGCTACCCTTAGGAGAGTATGGTGTCTTAATCCTAATCTATCCTTAGGAGAGTATAAATCCTCAATCCTAAGCTACCAAGAAATGGTCTTGGCCTAACCAAGTCATGCTACCATGGAGGCATTCTAACAATGCTAGTCCAAGCTACCCTTAGGAGAATATAGATCCTCAATCCTAGGATGCATGCCTACTCTAATGCAAGCTATCTTAAAAAGCATCCTACCAATGCTAATTCAAGCTAACCTTAGGAGAGTATAATTCCTCAATCCCAAGCTACCATAAAAACTACTAACCCATGCTATCTAAACAAGCTATACATAAAGGGATCATATGTCACAACTTCAAGCTATTCAGTTATAACATGCTTTGATTCATTTTAGGTGATTAACCCTTCTATCTAGAACCAATATATGTGAAAGGACCTTTCACATTCTACATACATTCATTCATGTAGTTCTAGGTAGGTCATGTGGGTAAAAGCCTTCCACCACAACAATATCTATTTTTTATACCAATTCTATGCAAACTATCTCATCATATTAGACTTACTCTATACGCCCTAGTGATTAACATTATGAATGCAAGCCCTACTATCAAACTTTACTCCACAATCATCATACTAGACTAGATCACAAGACATATTAGTCACAAGCCCTTGTCATAAGCAATTTTAAGCATAATTCATCATAAAGTCCCAAATTCAATCATTACAATTCATGGTCTATCATACATACATAAATCTAGTTCAATTCATGATTTCATATTCCCATTCTTGAATAATATCTATACATGATGACAATTTTAGAAAATCTACCAAGAATCGTCAATTTCTCATCAAAAGGCATAAACCCACATACTTTGATTTCTAGGGTTAACCATGGAATTAACATAAATTCTTCATAATATCATGAATAAACACTAAATTAACCATAAATAAGTATTATCCAACTAATTGAATTCTTACCCAACTAAACCCACTCATTGGAAGAAACCCTATCTTAGATTGGGGTTCTTCTTCACAAATTTGGTGAATTTCTAGGGGACTCTATGGGTGGAAGAACCCATATATGAAAAGCTAAACATACCTTCAATCAAATCCCCACACAAGCCTGTAACAATGGATCCTTTGTTCTTGACCTTAGCTTCAAACTCTAGCTTCTTCTTCAATGGAGGTTTTCTAGAGAGAGAAATATTTGAGAGGGGAGAACTTTTGGGATCTTTTAGGGTTTTGATTCTAATGACTTAATTGGGGTGGTAAATGACTTAAAATACTTTATATAGGTGTATAAAATAAGTATTAAACGACCCCCACTTAAAACTAATTAAAAGGGAATTTACTAAATGACCGTAGACTAGGCAGCCCCGTCCCAAGGACTGCGGCAACTTTGACGGCTCGCCAAGGGCACCACGGCCCGTGGTGGTGCCTGTGGTCCCTTGACCAGTAGCCTTCCCAACTTGTCATGCCTCCTATGAGGCTATGGCATGCCCACGAGACCTCCCACGATCCGTGGTTAAGACCACGAGTCGTGGTGATGGTCGTGGTCTTGGGGCAGTAGCCTTGCCTTAAGGCCTTGCCTCCCACATTTCTAAGAGGAATTCACGAGCCCCTTCACGGACCGTGGTCAAGAATACTAGTCTTCAAGGTGGTCGTGGTTCTTGGGCATTACTTGCCCAAGGTTGGGCAGCCTTGGCCTTTGGCTTAGGCTTTGCCCCCTTGCCTTGGCACTTTCCCTTGCTACCGGTCTTCTAAACTACGGGGTCTAAAACATTCCTTGACGTTTAACCCCTAATCCTCTCATTCTAAGTACGGAAAGTCGCATCTAGGATTATATTCCTCATACATCAAACTCTAGAACCCTAGCTTGAGGCTCTAGTTGGGTCAACTAGTTTCCGGGGAATTACAATAGTTCAACTATTGTCTAGATTATTTTAGTTTTTCTTTTTGTTTCGTTTCTTGTTCTGAAATTCGTTTGTTTGTTTTATTTGCTTGTTTTGGTACTAATGAAGTTTCTACAGTTACTTTGACCCCTAAGCAAGTTTCGACCTATGCCACAAAGGGCAAATTAAAGTTTGTCGCTCCCTCGTGAAGTTTTGTCATTGCGGAGGACACAGAGGACTCTGACTATATTCCTCCCAACACTAGGACCTCCCATACTACTCCTCACACTATGAGGAACAAAGCCCATCTGGTGGTTCCCGATGTGGTCACTCCCCCCAGTATGGTGAGGGGGATACACCAATCAGTTCACCTGTTGGCTCAGAGTCCCCATCTGGCTCTAGCTCCAGCTCCGGCTACAGTCTAGCAGCGTCACTGTCTCATATTCAGAGTCTGCTAGTGCAGGCAACATTCCAGTGCCCCTCAGTTCTGAGCTTGCTCCAGTTGCTGGGGAGCCTAATCGATGGTGTGTGGAGGACCAGCACCAGATCTATAGGGATGTTCGTATGTCGAGCGAGCATGATAGATGGCTCGACTAGTCACCGATGAGCGCTAGGTTCTCACAGGTAGCCTTCACACCGCTCCAGTCATGGAGGGGCTATTTCGTAGACACAGGTGTGAATGGATGGCACGACCCCGAGGCACGTACAGTGAGGAGAAAGTCAGGGATTTCTATGTTTCCTATGTGGCTACCCTCAGAGGGTCTATCTATAAGCGAGTAAAACCCGCCGCTCAACCTCCACTTGAGGCCACACTCATTAGGGGGTTCTCTATTTACATCTCCGAGACCACTCTCCACCGATTCATCTATGGTCCGGACCACACTCTGCCTATCAGTACAGCAGAGTTCAACTATAGGATGTGTATTGTTCAGAGCGGAGCATTTCAGTGAAATATCGAGCAGAGGGAGTCCCTTGTGATATGGCTGGCCTGACATCTTGCTACCGATAGAGAGCGCACCGAGTGGGTTGAGACCCCGAGTTTGGGGATTAAGAATGCGACCCTGACCTTTGCCACTAAATTTTTCTGGTAAGTGGTGCGTAACTGTGTGTCTCCCACTAAGGCAGATGATGTACTCACATGGGATCGTGCGGTGATGGTTGCAGTTATGGTTGCCGGTTTTGAGATAGATTTCGGCAGCATTCTGATTTCAGTGATCCATAAGAGGGTCTTTAAGACCACCACCACTATTCCATTCCCCTGCCTCATCTTCCAGCTTTGCAGGGACGCCACCAGTATGGCATTGTGACCGGTTGCTTCATACAACCAAGACTCCGGCCTTATTCGGGATGAGGACAATGTAGCTGCACCTCGCACGAACCCACAAGTTGAGGTGCCACTGTTGGGCGATGTTCTGGTAGTAGGTATAGAGCAAATGCAGGATAATGATACTTCCCCTCCAGCCACTACGACAAATGCCCAGGCCCCTCCATCTCCGGCCGCCAGTCAGGCCCCCAGCTTATCCAGAGCCTCCACTCATTCTTCTGGTTCTACCTCCATCCTTCTAGCTCGAGTACAAAGGCTAAAGGCACAGATGTCCACTCTGCTTCAGCAAGTGAGGCCATGGAGGCAACGTGTTATAGCGGAGTCTGAGGCTAGGGTTGAGCAGCGGATGGAGCATATGATGGACCAGAAGGTCCAGGCCATTAATCAGTGCCTGGATCCCTTTGAGTTAAGAGTCCTAGAGAGGCTGGACCCGACTGTTAATGTGACCTCCCTAAAGAAGGAGATAGAGAGCCTTTGTGCTGATGTCATTGTACTTCTTTCTCCCCAGAGACCGAGCCAGAGTCCGCTCCTATGGCACCGGTTGATGATACGTTGTTGAGTGCCCTATTCGGAGATGGTATGCCGCTACCAAATTCTTCATGTGCTGCTAGGACGCATCCTTGCTCCAATCGTACTTCTGATGACACTAAAGCTGAAAGAGCGAGGAAGAAGGAGTACCAACAGACTGAGGCTGCTCAGAGCGGTTCCGTAGTTGACGAGGAGATGAGACAATAGCGGGCTAGGGAGGTACGTGTTGGCGCCTTTAACAGCATGAGCACTATGGATGGTGCCTTGAGAGTTGATGATAGCACGACTGAGGGTAGTTGGCTAGTTGATGGGAGCGCTACTAAGGGCGTTTTGAGTGTTGATCGAGTGGGGTCCAGGAAACCGAACCAACCCGCTTATTGAGTGGTCTTCGGCGCGTATACGCCACAGGTTTGCTTCACTCGATCCTTTACTCTTTATATTTTTTGTGCATTGGGGAAAATGGCACTTTATTTTTTTTGGGTGGGGTAAATGGATTGTGAGTGATAGGGTGAAGTCTGAGTAACCCAACTCATAATCCTCTCTTGGGGTTTTCTTGCATGTGTTCTTTTCCCCCAACAGACAGTTAATTTATGTTGAACCAACATGTTTAGGAATGTATTTGTAGGAGTAAGTAGAAAAATGATAGCATGATGGCATGAAAAAATGAATAAAAAATTATCCCTGTCCAAAAATGATGAAATGTGCTAGATCTTGTAGGCTTGATAAGTTGAATGTGCTGGATCTCAATGTGACATGATAGGAACCAATTTGACTTCATGACTTAAGCTAAAACTTGAGCTGGGTAATCTGATAATCAGAAAATGAAACAATATTCCAAGAGTGTGTGAGAAAAGTTGAATTTCAGACAGTAAGTGTCAATTTAGAACTTGCCATGTTGGTCCTACTAAGATGATCTAGGCTAGAAGTTGGGAAATGATCATAGGTCCTTGTTCAAATTAGTCCACTTAAGCCTAAAATGATCCAACCAATGAAATCAATGTTCCCTTTGATCCAAATGTTTGAGCCTAAAACAGACCATTTCTTTTGATTCACCTAACTCACCTTCCCTAAAAATGATTTTCTTGGCCCCGGTCCCTCCTTGGACATGTGCACCTTGACTTAGGCCAAAAGCCTAAGTTGAGGGTGGCTAATTCAAAAAGTTACCTTGATCTTGGCCATGGTCCGACATCGGATATTTGTGCACCTCGACTCATGCTAAAGACATAAGTTGACGGTGACTATGAAAAAGGAAACTAAAAGAAAAAGGGTAAGAAAAGAGTTATGTGTTGAAAAGGAAAACTGAAAAGAGAAAGATGTGACTATTGTGCAAAATGAAGCAAAAAGATGATAAACAAAAATGCTGAAAGAAATAAAGAAAAATAAAGTGAAACAAAAAGAAGAAAGTGAAAAATAAGAGCCACAAAATCAAAAGTCACATCTATGTTGAAAAGAGACAAAGGAAAGAAAGTAAAATGAAAGGATGTCAAAAATAGGTTGAGAAAAGAGGTAAAAAGTCAATGTAATGTTAAGGAGGGAAAAAAGTCACTAAAAAAGTACCCAAATGTATCACACCTGACCCTGAGCCTATGTTACAAGCTAAGAAAGTCCTATAATGATCCTAGCAACTAGTTTAGAGAGTTTAAGTAGTGAAAATAAGGGAAGCCTATGGTATTGAGAACTAACTGTACTTGAAGTCACTTCTGAGTGTGAGTGTTGAATGAATCCTAAAACTCAAAGTTCATATCTTCTGTGTGAAAAGGATTTATTTTGAAGTGAGGGCACTAGTTACATTGTTGGGAAATTGATACATTGGTGATTGTGAATGGTGTATGTTGTGATGTCTCTTGGTTGATCTATGTCATGTTTTGATCTGTATGAGTTGGTTTGTTGAGTCTAAGAGAAAAGATTTGCACTAAATAGATGGAATGGGTTGAAATGGCCATGTGATTGCTGAGTTTGTATGTCTACTTCTACACAAGTGTCATTTAGAGTGTTAGTGTGTCGCTTGAGGACAAACAACATGTTAAAGTTGAGGGTGTTGATATACCGTAAGTTTGCTGTATTTTTTATGCATTTCACTTATAAGTTGTGTGTGTCTAGGGCCATTTTGTAGTGGAAATATTTTTTTATGTGTTATGCTTGCAGGAAATAGGCTTGGACGTAGTCGAGTGAGATGAAAGCTGAAAATCTGTAGAAGTGGCCAACCACGGATTTGACCTACGGACCGTAGGTCCTGTGACGGTATGTCGAGGGTAGGCGTAGATAGGAGCTTCAGGGAAGTCTGACCAAGTGTGGATGTAATGACCCTAAAAACGAACTAGTGAAACTAGAGCCTAACGTGTGTGCGTGTGTGTGCGTCTTGAGTTTTGATGGTGTTTTATGTTGTCCCGAGCCATGGTTGAGGTGTTTAGGGGTTAGACATGAAGGTATGACTCCCCAAGGACCACCCTAAGGGTCCTTGAGGAGGACCCTAAGTCTAAACCCCAAGACCCCAAGGAAACCATCAAGTTGGGCAAAACTTAGTGACCTACGGCTGGGGTTCACGCCCAGTAGGTCCATCCACTCCCCGTGGATGGCCTCCGTAAGTCAAGAGGACTAAAACCAACTTGCAACCCCAGACCGCGGACCAGCAGCACGGTCCGTGAATGTACTCACGGTCCGTGAGTCCAAGGCGTGAATGGGCACTATTTTTCTGGTGCAGTCTCGGCCAAGCTAGGGGTTAATTGGTAAATTCACCCCCAAGTCCCAATTAGTATGTGGACGTTTATTTTAAGTGTCTTATGGTATTTTAAGAGTAATAAAACATTAAAATGCTATTTTAGAAATCATTCTTCAATTTTCCCCAAAACAAAACCCTTCCCTTCTAAAAAGTTCTCTCCAGAAACTCCATTGGAGATCAAGGTTAAGATCAAGCTAGGGTTGGGGATTTCAAGGTGTTTCTTCTTCAATTTCGTGGGATTCTTCAAGTATAAGGTATGGTGATACTTCATCTAGTGTTATTTTTCAACCTAGAGTCAATTTCAAAGAAGTTTCAAAGTTTCAAGTTTCATGAAAAATCCTAAGATTCACTCAATCTCATGGGTTCTTGCATTAAACGTTTTCGAATGATAAACTATGATTATATTTATGTTTAATTGATGCTTTAAGATGATTTTACTCCATGAACCCATGATTTCTCTCAATTCCTAAATTGTGATTTATGAAGTGGGTTTCTTGATTATGAATTAGTGTTGATGGATTCATGCTTAGATTGATTTAGATTATTGAATTGTATCATCATCTATGCCTAATTATGGTGAATTGTTGGTGAATTAAGGATTTGTGATCGTTGATGAGTCCACAAATTGGACTCATTTAGGGCTTTATTTTGATAAGAATAGTGTCCTCGAATGCTTATTTTGTCTAAATATCTGATGAAAACTCTTAAGTTTCAGGCATTTGAAGTTTTAGTGAAAGCATGGACACTTAGGCGCAAAAAGGAACAAAGAGGCTGAAAACAACAACGAAGTTGAAGCCCGAGCGTCGCCAAGCACACTTGGCAATTCGCCAAAGGGATTTACTTCGCCCTTTATTCCAGTACACGAAGCCCTGAAGGAGAAGGATCAAAAAGGCGATGAAAGGAGCAGTCGACACTTTCTCGAATAGTTCCGCGAAGCAGTACTATACCGCCCAATGGTCCAGAACGTGAAGGTGCTGAAGGCAAGCACGAAACGGCGATGAGACAAACGAAGGGCGAGTCGTCAAAGTCATTCGGCGACATCGACTAACTTCGCCAAAAGATCTGCCAGCGCTATTTTCTGAAGTCTATAAATACTGAACTTATTATTATTTTTAAGAGTCAAACTTTTATTTTAATTTCCAGAATATAATAGTACTTTTTAGATATTTTCTCTCAAGTTTAGAGAGGGTTTTTGGGAACTTGAAGAAAGGAGTTCATCTTCCCCAAGTTGGAAGTGGGTCTTCTCTATTCTTCTTCCTTTGCTTAAATTAAGGTTTAATTTCTTATACCCATTTAATTTAGAGGGCCTCTACCAGTCTATATATTCTTTGATTTCGTTCCCCCCGTAAGATAAATATTACAACCTATGAGGTCTGCAAGTTTCACATCTAAGTAATACCCGATCCGATAGTTTACGATATAGATAGATAGATATATATTTCTAAAGAACATTCTAAGAAAAGATATTAATAGATATCGGTAGTTGTCCGGTCGTACCTAAACAATAATATTCCAGAGGGAAATGCACCTAAGTTCAAATATTTCGAGCCGGCTTCAGTAGAAAATTCAGACTTTCTTTTTGATGTTGCGATCACATAAAAACATAAACTTTGAGGCTCAAAAGCTAAATACATGGCAATTGAATCATAAGCCGAGATCATAAAGAGCATACAAAGCCCAAAAAGGTTTTTAAAAGGTTAAAAGGTCCGTTGAGCGCCTCAAGCCTATGTCATAATAGATCTGAACACTTGCCCCGGATCGACTTCCAGATCATAATTGCTCTAGTAAATAACTAAAGAAAATAGATAGATATGAGATAGAAAAATAGAAGAGAAACGAACTAATTATAGAAATATCTCTCTATCTCTAAGGTTCACTAATTATTTGACTGTTGGCGGGTCTCTTTGTCTGTGTTGTCCGGAAAGAGGAGGACTCAATGATTATTCGTTCGTTACTATCATTTTAGGTGTATTTTGTTATTTCTTGATGTGTGGCTAAAAACCCACATTCTTGGAGTGTGATTTAGCAAATATGTGTTGATATTATTATTGGGTCTTGCTTGCTGATAGGTTAGATGTAGTTTAATGGTGATTTCACCTAGTGGTTGTGCTTTAATCTAAAGAGTTTGTAGTTACAAATACAAAGTCACTCATGTGTTTTCGGCTTGCCCTTGAGGGAGGTCGCGAAACCAAGACCACTAGACTAATGGCCTAAGGAGTGGGTCGACATGAGGTTTAGCCCGAGAGGGTGAACCCTAGTCCCATATCCTAACATTCAGCTCGAGAGAGTGAGTGGGGTAAGGCGTAGGCTGGTCTTCATGCGGCAAATGGGTGTCCGAGAGGAATGCATTTGAAACGGGGTAAGTTGCTCGAGAGGGAACTTATTTTCATTTAAAGCGTAGCCTAGTAACTATTATCTTACAAATTTCTTGTCAAGAGCATGTACCCAACTATTTATCTCAACTTGTATTGTGTTCAAACCCCAAGAACATTTCCCCATACTTGATATTCTTGTTAATTTTTGCTGCTTTTACTACTTGTAACAAAACCCCAAAATCGATATTTGACACTTTCGTGTCACCCCCTTTATTTACAAAGTTTTTGTTCGTTAATGTCTTGAGCTACAACTAATTAGAGCTTAATTTTATTTTTCTATCAATTCTCAAAACCACTCCCTTGAGACACGACCCCAATATTTAGTTGGGTTACTATACTATCGACGATCGTAGACAGTCATACCGTAGGTTAGTGTCGTTGGTCACGATAAGCCATCAGAATGGTGCCGCTGCTGGGGAGTCGTGTTATTTGAGAATTTTTAGATTAGTAGAATTTTTGTTCTTCTTAGTTATAGTTTACTAACTTAACTTGTAGTTTTGTTATCTTGTTTATATTGAAGCAGAGGAAGTGAGTATGGCGAGCAGACCTCAGGAGCTAATGAAGTTTCTTCCATTAGAGGTAATGATATTCCGGGAGCGTATCCTCACCTTCAAGCAATTAAAGGGTGAACAGATCCACAAGTCATGGGCAAGGTTTAATGAACTAATCAATCAATGCCCAATTCATGACATTCCTGACATAACTCTCCTTGATTGTTTCTACAGAAGTCTTGGTCCTGGAAACAAGAGGTTGGTCGACCAACTCAGTCCGGGAGGCATTGTGAAACAGCCATATATGATAGCAGCCCAACTACTTAATCAAATGACTGAAGTGAACCAAGAAGTAGAAAAGGATTTCATGTTGGCCGCCCTAATGACTCGGATGGATGAGTTGGCTAAAAAGATGTTGAGTTGGCTAAAAAGATGTTGAAAATCGAAATTCAGTGTAAGAGGAAGGATAAATGCATCCCTCCTCATGAGCGAAGAAGTCTCAAGGACAACGAGGTTAAATGCCTTAAGGGAATGCTCTCAATCATTCTCCACAAGTTGACTGAGCAAGATAGAGAGCTGAAAGAATTGAAGAAAGACATTGAAGGAATGAAGCGGATGATTTGGTCTCATTCCAAAGCCGTCCAACAGCTCGAGGACCTAATGAGTAATGCGTTGCCTCAACTCCATCAATAGAGAAACATGGGGTGGCCTAATGAGGACCTGGCCAACCCCAACAACGAAACTTGAGCAAAGATTTGCGTCGTGCCACGATGGTAAACAAGGCGCTTCTTGGGAGGCAACCCAAGGTCTTAAACGTTTAGGATTTTACTTTTATGAATAATGGTGTGTTGTGTTGTAGGTTAAAATGAGGAGAGTGCGGAAACTTCTGGTTGGCGAGCAGAAAGTCCATTCCGCGAGTCGCCAAATAGGTCTGTGAACCTAATTGATCCACCGTTTGGCTCAATACGAGAGTCGTACAAAACTTGTAAAAATCGGCGGATTCGAAAAGCAACTCGGCGCATCGCTAACAAGTTTGGCGATCTCGACGCAGACCGCCGAATTCACTCACTGAAAATTGAAGAATTCTGAAGATTGCGCTGGATAAATGACCACTCGGCGAATCACCGAATAGGTGGGCGAGTGCGACTAACGTCGCCAAATGGACACAAATTGAACAACATATATGACCAATAGTCACACTTCTTCATCCTTTCTCACTTTCAAACTCCATAACTTCACACCAAGTTAGTAATTTACAATTTTTCACTTTAAATTAGTATTTTAGTAGCGGATTAGTGCATGGAACTCGGATTTTTGTTGCCGCCTAGCATTACAACTTTGTTTACTCAGCTAAAAGGTTAGTCTCTGAAAACTCTTCATCATCTCTCAAAAAGATAGACCTCATCTGCAACCTAGGAGTCCACTAATGCATGTTAGATCTCTCTAATATGAGTAGACATTTTCGAGTACCTGCTTCTATTTTGTAAGTTAGGACCTATTTGCTCTTACTGATTTGACTTCCTTTTTCGCTCTGCTTACTTTGAATCTAAATGTGAAAAACTATGCATAGTGGGTGTTGACCATGAATAGGTGTTATGGGTCTGGGCTAAATTTCATTAATGCTTGGTTTAATTTTGCCTTTGAGGTCTGCGCGATCAATTGTGCAAAGTGAGTTGAATCTCAGGCAGGTTAAGTCAGTTGGTGAGCTGAGTTGAGCTCGCCGAATCACTCAGTGGTTCACCCCCTAGACCTAAATCTCTTTTAAATTCTTTTCTTAAGTGTTGTGGGTTCTATAACTTTCGGCGGACATACTTATGATCGCCAAAGAGGTTTGGCAAGTCGTTGATTAGATCAGCGATTCTGTCTGAAATTTTATGCTACAATGTAATTACTCACTATTCTCTCTCTAACATTTCACAAATATTGCCAAACAGCTGACTAGAGGGAGGGAGAAAGGAATTGTGATCAGAGAAAATACACCTCCACCCAGGGGCAAGTCTACCACAACTTCAAAAAGCAAAGGAAAGGGAAAAGCCCTCGAATTATCTGACGCAAGCTCTGACAGCACAGGCTTCTACACTACCGAGTCACCCACATATAACAGTGAGAGTACAGAGTCTGACGAAGATTACCAGACAGAAGCAAGAAGGATTGAGTTACTATTCAAAAGGAAACATGATCCATATCGGATCAGAGATAGACAATCCACCACTCCAACTCTTCCAGCTCCAGGGCAAGCATTAGTGTTGGCACATCCAGTACAAGGCCCGAAACATGGATCAATAAATAGATCAAAAACGGTTGGTCTGAGGACGATTATTGAGGAGAAACGACTTTCCATATATGGGGTTATTAATAGGTATCCAGAAGTGATGGAGTGCCTGAATTACCACAAATTCCAAATCTTTACAAGACATCGCGGCTCTTACATACCAAGCTTGGTTAGAGATTTCTACGATGCATACAGTGCATTAGTACCTCAACGAAAAAGGCTGGTCCCATCTTTTAAAGCAGTTGACCACGTGGTTGTCAGAGGAAGAAAGGTAGCCTGTGACACTGAAACTATCAACGTAGCTTTGGTAATGTCCGATAAGATTAATCACCACTGCCAACAGTTGATCAGGACACAGAAGCTGGATGCATTGAAAAAGTGGTTAGCACCGCTAGTCTGAGATGATAATGCTCCAACATAGTTATAGAAGGAGTTCCAATTGAGAAGAAAAATTTGAACATAGTTGCATGGTATTGGTCGGGATTAATCAGTAGCACAGTTATGCCATCACAGAATGAATCAATTCTACGTCATGCTAAGGCAGCTTGTCTTGGATGCATCATGGAAAAAACCAGGATAAATCTTGGGAAGATCATTTCCTCAGAAATCCATATGCGTGCAAAGCAGGGCTAGACATCTCTCCATTTCCCTGTATTAATCACTGAATTATGCAAAAGAGCTCGGGAGCCTGGAGGTGCAACGAAGGATGTGGAATTGGCTACCACCACCTCCACCAGTATCCGAAAGATCGAAGCCGAATATCTTAAGGACCAGGCAGAAAAGAAACAGAAGGAAGTTGTGACCACTAGATCTATACTTGCAGAGGCATCTTTGCCTACTCCGGCCCCTAGGCCTTCAGCTGTTGTTACCTCTGTGAACCTATCACTCAAGCCCAAACTACTAATTGTCGGACCGCCAACATGGAGAGCTCTATTCCAGGCATGATTTAGGTTGCCCTCGACTATGCTGTAAGACAACTGATTACTACTATTGATGCTCTAGAGGCTAGGATGTTAGTGTGTGATCACGATCAAGGAGCCACAGATGAAGTAACAGTCGTAAAGGCCACCATTGTAGAGCTGAAGAAAGATGTGGACTACCTAAAGTCCACTGATATATCCATGATCTTTGGAACAGTGGAAGTTCCAGATGCGCCCGAAATGCCTCAGAATGCCGCAAGACATGGAGATGGAATGGAGCATATAGTTGATCTTGAATCGGAGGCAGAAACTGACGAAGAGTTATTTGAGGAAGCTACAGCAGATGACATAGCCGAGACTGAAAAAATAATGATAAATGCTAATGTGCGAGCGTCTTTAGCAAAGTCTCCTGCTGCGGGATCTAGTGGAGCTGGTTCTTCTGGTAGTCATTCCTGATACTAATCCCCAGACAGATGGAGCAACAGATTGGCCAGGATCACCTCTTTACCTTCCTCTTTGTCTTTCTTTATTTTGCCTCTCGAATTCTTATTACTTGCATTTGAGGACAAATTGCTTTTTATTTGTGGTGGGGTGAGGCTCACCTTTTTGTGTGCTTGTTTCAGATACTTGTGTTTTGTATACATTTGGGTTGTTTGTTTCTAATTGTGTTAATAACTGCTTTTGCAATTGTTTGAGCTTATGGCTCTCTTTTGGGTTTAATTGCAAAATGATTTTGACCCTTCCAAAAATTTTGAATTTTTTGCATATTTTTGCCACCCCTCGTGAGTTGAATGTGGCTGTTCTTTTGCAAAACTTTAGGTTTTGATTTTGATCAATACCGATGACTTGAATAGTGCTCTCAATTAAACGAACATGAATGTATGGCTACGATGAGGCCAAATGAAGTTGCATAGACAATATGTGAACTCTTTGCATCTCGTTATGACTAGTCATTTATCGAATTGATTCTCTTGTTATGACCGTTGCACACTAGCGAAAGTGTGTAGTTTTGCTTAACTTAAGTGTCGATGCCTTGTCTGATTAGCTTGCTTTGAACCATGCATGAATAAACCTAGAATTGGCCCTGTTAGTTTGATTGATTTAGAAAGGTGTCCTCTTGATATGATCTTAGGCAACTTTAAAGAGTGTGAGCCAAATTTGACATATACCTCTTTTGTGGCCTACCCGTGAGTGTGTGAAACTCTTTTGAACATCCTTTGAGCCTTACCTTTCTTTGGAAGAACCTTGATGAACCCTAGACCTCACTTGACCCACTACCTATAACCCTCTTAATTTGTGGCGCCCAAGCCGCTTCGCAGACTTGCTCCCCCAGGAGAAATTTCTCTCTCCTCATCACAGAGAGAACATGGAATCTAGTGTTTCAAAAATTATTTTGCGACCAAATATTATAATTCATCTCCGTGTTGCGGACTTGCTCCTTAGATAGTGTTTTTCGACCGTTTCTCATTATTAACTACCTAAAAATCATTTGATCATCACGATATCCTTCATCTCATAAAGCATAACCTTGAATTTATAATTCAAATTCAAGTTATAAATTCAAGGTAGAGTTAAGAGTTAAGTCTTTAGAGTTCTTTCGAGTCATTTTGATAAGTCTTTTTACAAACTTTTAAAACTTGTTTTAACACTTGAACATTTGAGTTGAGGAAGAGTAGAGTTGAGTTCATTTTCTTTAAAATGATCTATGGGAACTAAGTATTCCCAAGAGCAAATGTTTTTACATTTAATATGAGAGGAAACACCAATTTCCAAAAGAGTTCATAAGAAGTTTTAAGTACTATCTCTTTTTAGAAAAACCTTTTGAGTAATAATCTCAAAGTTGAGGAAGAGGAAATGTTTTCTTTAAAACATAATAAGCTAAGTTATATTTTGGGAGTAGTATTGAGCACCGATGTGGGGACAGTTCTAACAACTCACAGCCCCCATAAACCATGTAGCCCACGTGGTTAGAAAGGGTAATGCTTTTTAGATGATTCCTTATTGCTTTTTAAGCATAGACTAGTGGATCCACAAAGTTGAGGAGTTCTATATCCTGGCAAAGTATTGGACAGTTCTGGCAGCATGGGCTAGACGTTGTATTATCACATAACTCATAGTGATGGTTGTCGGTTAGAGAATCTCCCAAACAGAGTATTTTGTATTTTTATATACAAACTGAGTTATTATTGTATCTGTAAATACATTGAGTTTCTATTACTGTTTTACATGCTTTATATAAACTGCACTTTTATCGTCATTTTATATTGCATTGAGTTGAGTCTCCATGAGTAGTTCTTGAGTTGAGTAGAGTCGAGGTGAGTATGTTTCTTTTTTATGAGTTCAAGCTTGTAGGTTATATTCAGTATTCCCCTTACAAGCTTGTACAGTCCATATAGTGACATCATTTGACCTATATCTTTTGTGATGCAGATACAGTTAACCAAGATCATCAACTAGCACTTCATTGATCCAGTCTAGTTCCAGAGTTGTTTGGTGAGCCTACTTGCTTCCGGAGGATCCCTCATTTATTTTCTGTTATTCAGTTTGTTAGGATGATCGGAGATCTTGTCCCAACATCCCTCATAGTATTAGAGGCTTCATAGATATATAGATAGTGGTTCATGAGTCTTGTTCATATCAGTTGTTATGTTCTAGACTTGAGTTGCCCTTGAGGCCAGTTTGAATGTTTTATTTCTAAAATATTCTTAGATTATCTTTTGAGATTTTGAGTTAAAGTTTACATTTGATTTCATCTTATGTCGATTAAGTCTTCTGCTGAGAGTTGAGCCAGGTCAAGGGTTTGCTTGGGGCCAGCAATGGTTTTCGAGTGCCGGACGTCGAGGGTATAGGCTCGGGGAGTGACAAACTTGGTATCAGAGCACAGAGTTCAAAAGTCCTAGGGTGTCTATGAAGTCGTGTCTGTAGAGTCTTAGTTATCGGTGTGAAGCGCGCCACATCTATAATTACGAGGCTACAACATTTAGGAACTATCTCACTTCTTTCGTACTCTTTTCATGCGATAGAGTTTAACTCTATGAAGTTTCTTTCTAATTTGTGCTTGCGTGTATCTTTCAGATCATGCCTCCATGAGGAGTTGTCTGAGGTCGTCCTTCTAGGAGGAATGTTGAGGATCAAAGAGTACCTAATGCACCAGAAGTGCAACCCCAAGGAAAGGTCACAAATGTTGAGTTCCGGGATGCTATTTGAATGTTGAGTCAAGTGGAACTATGTTGAGTCAAGTGGAACTATCTATAATTAGGAGGCTGCAACATTTAGGAACTATCTCACTTCTTTCGTACTCTTTTCATGCGATAGAGTTTAACTCTATCAAGTTTCTTTCTAATTCGTGCTTGTGCGTATCTTTCATATCATGCCTCTATGAAGAACTGTCTGAGGTCACCCTTCTAGGAGGAATGTTGAGGATCAAGGGGTACCTAATGCACCAGAAGTGCAATCCCAAGGAAAGGTCGCAAATGCTGAGTTCTGGGATGCTATCCGGATGTTAAGTCAAATGGCGGCCAACCAAGATGGTCAGCAGAGAGGGGATCTGTAACGACCCTAAAAACGAACTAGTGAAAATAGAGCCTCACATGTGAATTTGGAGTTGAGAAGTTAATGAAATGATTATATTTGAATTTGATCCAAAAAGTTCTTAAAAATGTGCTTCGGAAGTTACCGGAAACTTGTTTAGCTGTATATAAAAAGATCCGTTTCATTTTTCGAAAATCCGACTTCATATTCTTGTTTAGGGGGTCAAATTG
>JAKRZT010072395.1:0-62571 GCA_029582215.1 Solanum sparsipilum | reverse complement strand
GTCCTCTTCCTCTTCCTCTTCCTCTTCTTCTTCTTCTTCTTCTTCTTCTTCTTCTTCTTCTTCTTCTTCTTCTTCTTCTTCTTCTTCTTCTTCTCCTCTTCTTATTCTTCTTCTTCATTTTGTTCTTGTTCTTTTTCTTCTTCCTCTTCCTCTTCCTCTTCTTATTCCTCCTCTTCTTCTTTTTCCACTTCCTCTTCTTGTTTCTTCTTTCTCTTCCTCTTCCTCTTACTCCTCCTATTCTTCTTCTTCTTCTTATTCGTCTTCTGTCTTCCTCCTCTTCTTTCTTCCTCTTCATCTTCCTATTCCTCCTCCCCCTCCTCCTCCTCCTCTTCTTCTTTTTCTTCTTCTTTCTCTTCCTCTTCTTCTTCTTCTTCCTCTTCTTCTTCTTCCTCTTCTTTCTTCTTCTTCTTCTTCTTCTTCTTCTTCTTCTTTCTCTTCCTCTTCTTCTTTTTCTTTTTCTTCTGATTCTTCTTCTACTACTACTTATTCTTATTCTTCATTCTTTGTCTTCTTCTTCTTCTTCTTCTTCTTCTTCTTTTTCTTCTTTTTCTTCCTCTTCATCCTCCTCCTCGTTTTCGTCCTCCTCGTCCTTGTCTTCCTTCTCGCCCTTCTCTTCTTCATCTTCCTCTTCCTCTTCTTCTTCTTCCTCCTCGTCTTTTTCTTCTTCCTTTTCTTCCTCTTCCTCTTCTTCTTCTTTTTCTTCTTATTCTTCTTAAAAACGAATTAAGTATATTTAATGTATTTTATATTATATGTATTTATATATTACTATATTATATTAAAAGAAGGTTTCTTCACATTGAATGCATACGACTTCTCCGAAGAGTTGTAACTTTTCCATTGAGTTGTAAACTTTTCGAAGAATTGTGACTTTTCTAAAGCGTTGTTAATTTTATGATAAGGCACAATAAGCACTTGCTGGTAATACTCTTATTTAACTTTAAATGGAGGAGTTTCATAAGATGTTTAGACTAAGATTTTTTTATGTTTTGTATTCTTCTCTTCTTAAAAACTCTAGTGTGATTTATAGAAGTTGGAAAAAGATAAAATTTAATTGGAGGCCATAGAAAATTGTCATATCACCTTAACTATATCTAGCTTCATATTACAAATAGGTATAGGTTTTTTTTGTATGTTGATTTGACAACTTTCATTAGTTATCCAAAGAAAGTTTACATCCATTATTCATAAGAACTTATACTTTATCATTCCATTTGTAATTTTTTATTTAATTTTTTTATATAATAATATTGAAATTATTTTTAAAAATAGTGTACTACATGATTTGATATTCACGTGCAATGAACGTGCATGAAAACTAGTACATATATATATATATATATATATATATTAGAAGTCTTGTGAAAGGCTATAGTAATAATTAAAATAAAGAATTAAATTAAGATATTTGTATTTTAAAGGCCACATTAGATGGAGTAAACATCCAAAAGCCTCCTTTTAATAAAAAACAAATTTTAAAAAAATCCCAAAGTCATCCAAGACCTATTTTAGAATGAACCTCAAACCGTTTGTTAAAATCTAGTTTGTGGGATTAATCTTCCTTTCTTCAAACCTAGTTTAATCTTTGTTCAATTTGGCCAAGTCCACTATATTTTGCACTTTATAAATCAAAGTCTACCGAAAAATATGGAGTGTTGTAGATTTGGAGCAAAAAATATTGAGTACGGCATATATGATGGAAAAATAATTTGGCGGTGAGATTTTTGTGCTTCCCTCCTTTTAGTTCCTTTTATGCTTCAAAGATTTTAGGGCTTTCGTCCTTTCTATTTCATTTGGCTGAACTTGAGGCTATTTTTCTCTAATTTAGGTCTTACTAATTCATATTTAAGGATATAGAATTAATCTAATTAAAATAACCTAAATATTGTTATAGAAATTTATACGTTAGAAATAGATTTAGTGTTCTTGAAAGTACTTCTTATATTGTGTTCACAAATTAAGTAATTATCGCACGAATGGTCTTCATACATTCTATCTACTTCTCGAAATTTTATCATTGATTTGCAATTTGAAGAATACGGGAAAGGAAAGCAGGCTACTAGCAGAACATTGATATAGAGTTCAAGACTTTCCTGTGAGGCTTTTGCAGGTACATATCTATATATTATTTTGTTTGATAGAATCGGTAATTTAATATTTTGGGTGTCTAGTAGTTCGTTATTGTAACGACCCGAGAGCACCCCCTAGTCGTTACCGGCATATTCAACCTCTCAGAGGTCTTATACAAGCCCTTAGCGTTCATCATAGCATTTATCATAGAAAAATAGCGAAAAATTTATAACTTTTTCATAATATAACACAAGACTTAAAAGTCACCTCATTTAAACCTTTAATACAAAATCGGAGTACTACGTCTCAAGGTAGCCATCTTAAAACATGACTACAACACAAGAGGGGCACAACCTTTACAATACAAAAGAAACTACTATCTAGTACATTGAACTTAAGGAAACCCTGTAACATAAAGGTCCTTGAATCTTTAAGGACACACCTGAACTTGGGAATAGTAAGTCAAGCTCATCACTTCTTGGAAAGGCCCTTTAGCCACCACCACCTACACTTGGTGTAAAAAGATGAAGAAGAATGGTGTTAGTACAAGAATGCACTAAGTATGATAACCATGCAAAACATGCTTTTAAAAGGGACATTTAATTGGAAACCATGCATCATGCCTTTTTAGAGAAACTTCAAGAACATTTAGTACAATAGGCACAATATAAAACACATACAACATCATACGCATGGAAACCATTCGTAATTGCACATAGGGCCACTTATATCATTTTAGGCACATGCATATAATACATTACCTTCCTCTTTATCTTAACTTATTTCCTCAAACAACACTTAGGGAATACTTGGTGCAATGTATCACCTAAAGGTTACCAAGGGTGAACTTACATATAGCCTTCATCAATCCAACCACATATATTCATAGACTCATAAGCTCACCATAAGACATAGTCTTCACATATGAACCATCACCTAAGACAACCCCCAAGTCACACTAGTGCAATGTGCAAGTAGCATCCCATAATACTACTCACACCAAGTGTTCCTATGAAGCCACCATAGACTAAGCACATCATATTCAACAATTCATAACATCTTCATTTAAGATTAGACATAAGGCAAACATACTTCATAACATAATATAAGGACTCATTCATTTACTACATCATTAGTCATAACCCATTTAGTTCATATCATAGGTACACCACCCTCACAACCCCTTCAGAAGCTCACTTGTGAAATGTACAAATGGAGTCCCATACCCCCACATATACTAAGAAAACCCATTAAGAGGTCATAAGTTTAATTCACATGCATAATCATACTTCATGTCTTGACATAAGTAAAGTCAACCTTAACATGCTTTCATATTAACATACATAGACCATAGTCTTCATTACATAAAGAGCCTAATCATAACCTCCCTTAGAGTCCACTTGTGCAATGCATAAGTAGGGTCTATAGTCCTACCTACACTAAGTAACTCTTCAAGAAATCATGACTAGAGTTCATATTCTTATCTTAGTTCATTTCTTAACTTTCGGGAGACATTGCCATAACCGACATAGACCATGTGAGCTACATGGAATCCGGTGTTCTACTCCCACACCGAAAAGATAGGGTACTACTTGCCAAGGTAGGACCTACATACAAAATAGCTATCTAGTGGATCCACTAAGCTAAGACCTACAAGGGCACATACTTATGGAACAAAGAGATTACTACTAGAAACCTTGACTTGCTAGGCGTGGAGGTTTCCATCTCATGAGACAACATCTATGTTCGGAACCCAAACTTGCTAAATGTGAAGGTTCTCTTGTGGGAAGCCAGACATTCTAAACGCAAAGCCCCCACTCTCATTTTTCATGTTCACTCGGTGCTAAGCTCCAACTCCCTTTTTAAACATCTTTAAGCCTTTATTTAACATTAGTTCATAAAATAGGCTTTAGGGAATTAATCCCTCATATCATATAACTCAAACGTTTCTAAGAAGAGAATGACCTTTCATCATAGAACCTACATTATGTCAGAATGACCTTTCACATAGTCATACCATATTCATAACATAGTCTAGTTTAGAGTACAATTGAGGAAACCTTTCAAGAGAGCCACTTTCACTAGATTATCATAAACCTTATTCATTCATTCATGTATGTGTGTACATATGTGAGAAAGCCTTTCACATAAACACCTTTATGCAACACATATCCATACCCTGCTAATCATACATTTTGCATACATAATACGATGTAAGGGTGCATATAAGAGTTAATCTTTCAATAGACACCATAACACATCAAAATCATAGCTATACATGTAGAGTGTCTGTGTGCATATTGGTCCTCATAGTGACATAATAGCAACAACATTGGTATTGAGTGCACTTCCCTTCAAGGGATCACAACACATTCACAATGTCCCCAAATAATGAGCAATTCACATATAAAGCCTTTAGGGATTCTATACCACACACCCACACTTCATCATAAGATACAAGGACACATTCAACATTGAATAGGTACTCCTAACATGTATATGATCACACATTCATATAGGGGTCATATAGGTAGGGGTCATTCCACAATAGTACTTAACATAATCAATCATGTAGACCACACCTTATCCCTAACATTATCATTCGCATTATACTCCTTATCATCAACACAGTTTAAACATTAAACTAGCATTGAGGATTTCATAAATAACCTTCATAGCACAACTTCATAATCATCAATTCACTTCACATCTATTGCCTTCAAGGTCATGATATCAACATGCATAGATAGACAAGAGGTAAACACCTCCACCATAAGTGGACCAAACCACACAACATCAATTCTCATACTATAGACTAGAAGTTAGGTCAACTTACCAATTCTCCAAGACATGATCACCATAGATCAATCCTCAACAATTCATAATCAATTGACATAGATAGCAATAGGAATCAACAATGTAATTCAATAACATAAACATAATCTAAGTACAATTCTATAAATAAAGGGATCAACCCATAACTTTACCCATAAGGCCATATTTCTCAACTCATCAATATACCAACAATTAAACATGAATAAGTATAGATAATCATAGGAAACATTAATACAATCTAATCTAAACATAATTTCACCAATATAGATCATATTCACAAAGTCCCACATAATAGGCCGATTTTTGAGAATTTGGGGATCATGGGTTCTTCAAGAATTCCTTTGAAAATTATCTTTAAAACCTTAATTCCACATTAATTCTTCAATAGAATGATTTGGAAAATCGTTTGACAAGGGACCTATGCTTAGATTGAAAATTGGGAATTTTCGTCTTCGAATCACTTTTGAAAATCGTTGATAGAACTCCTTGAATGAGAGGTTATTAAAGAATCAAGAGTTACCATACCTTAATTATTGAAGACCCGTGAAATTGAAGAACAAATCAATTGAAAACCCATCTTCTAGCTTGAGCTTCATCAAGGTCTTCAATTGAGCCTTTGAGAGAATCTACTTTTGAGAGGGAATGGTCAATTTGAAGAATGGGTTCTAATTCTAGGTTTTAGGGTTCTAACCAACTTAAAATACCCTAAGGTAGGTACAATAACCGTTTATAATAATTTCCCAAAGTACCCAAACCACCCCTCACTTAGTTGGACCTTTTAAACAAGTCAAACTTGAGTTTTATTTTCACAGATTTCGTCGGGGAACCAGTCCGCAACGCGGAGGTGTTCCCACAAGTTTCTAGAAATTAAATTTTGAGACAGTAGAGTCTGCGGTGTCACCGCAATGTGGAGCCACTTTTTGGCCATTGATGGAGCAGGTCCGCGACGCGGAGCCACTCCCTCCATGCACAACTTCAAGGTGCCTTGGCAGCTTGTTTGGCCAAGGGTCGGGGTCGTCCTCGGGAACCCTTAGGGTGGTCCTGGGGAGTCGTACCCGGACGTTTTGACCCTAAAAATATTTATTAATACACTAGGGTCACCTCCACTTATTTTAGATTCCAAACAACAAATAAAAACATGAACACCATACTAGAACACACCAACACGCAAAAGACTAGTTTCTGAATGTCTTGATCTTCCCTTGACGTTTGACTTCCCAACTCTTTAAAACTGACTAAAAAGACTATTCTTCATTATTTTAACAAGTTATTAATGCATAAAACCCATGTGAGGCTCTACTTTATCCTACTTCATTTTGAGGGTCGTTACATATATTGCTTACCCATTACAAGATCATTTTTAAATATCAGGCAATAGGGTAATCCAGTGTGCTGAAGAAATATAAAAAAAATTGGTTTTTTTTTCTTGAAGACAGTTTATCTATTTTCCTTTTTGAAAATTGAATATAACATCAATGAAGCTAGTCAGAATTAATGATGTGAAATGTGTAGAATTTTAAGTGAAGTAATTTTACAAGTACATTATTATTCTTATTCTATCTTTATAGATCCGTACTTTTAAATGGCTTCAACTGAAATAGAGAACAAAAACTTGACTACGACATGCTCTTATTCTTGGATTTTAGATACTGGAATAAGTCGTATGTGTGTGATAAATGAAGAGGAAATGGTATAAGTAAGAAAGGGGTGTTTAAATAGTTATTTTATATATAGAGCCAGTCTCTAATTTCTAAAGTAATATATGGTTGTCATGTAACGTGGATCATATAATTTATAGTTTACGAAATTAAGATGGTAATTGTATTCTCATCGGATGAAATTCATATAGCAGTCTACACATCACCATAGTCCTACTAGGTTCTTGGTTAGCATTTTTGTGAGGATACCGCTTTATATGAACCTAATCAGTTATATAAAACTACAAAACATTATCAAAGGACCAACTTCAGATATTTTGTCTACAAATTTGAGCAAATATATGAAAAAGAAATAAAATTAGAAGCATATGCTTTATAAAAATATCACTCCATCATGATCATTGTTTTATGGTTGCTGCTTATAATTAGGCTTGGTCCCTTTAGGTTATAAAAAAATTCCCGTCATATGTTTTCTTGGAAAAACATTTCCGTCATGTTAGCTGATGGTAGTTATAACAAAAGACAATTTGTGTGGTACCATTGTTAGTATATTTATTTTATTAACATTGCTAATTGATTTTGAATGTCTAATTTTTTTTAATTGATATCTATTTACTATATTCATAGGCTATAATCTTAATGGATAAGAGTTGGACAAATATAAAAAATAGACATGATCCTTTATATGAGAATGGACCCAACAAATTTCTTCACTTTTGCATCATTAGATACGCCTAATGCATCTAAAATTATGCGTACATGTCAAAAGTGACGTAGTATGAAATTTGTTAAAAAAGATTTGATTGTTGAACATACAGTGATTGATGAATATTTAACTATTTACACTAGTTGGATTTTTCATGGTGAGAGATCATCTTCATCAATATGTGTTGACCAGTTAGATAAATGTGATGAAATGCAAGATATGTTACCTGAAATATTTGAAATTCCTCCTACATCTAGCTCTGTTGATATGGACACAAGTTGTGATGGATTGACTTGTTCAAATCAACATAATAGGGGGTTTAATAAGTAGACTGGAGAATTTTTTAAAATTCTTGAGAAAAGTTCAAAGTTAGTTATACCTTGGTAGAAAGTATTCTCTACTTTCATTTGTTGTTCAAATTATACATTTAAAGTGTCTTATTGGGTGGAGTAACAATTCATTTTCCATGTTGCTAGAGTTGTTAAAAAAATTGTGAATGATTTAGGACTTGAATATAAAAAAATGCATGCATGTCCAAATTATTGTATGATTTATTGGAATACTGTAAGTTCTACAAAGCTCCAAGATACAAACAATTTAAAGGTGAATCATTGGCAGTAGTTTAGAAACTTCAAAAATTCCAGAAAAAGTGTTTAAATATTTTCCATTGATACCATGACTTCAAAGACTATTTATGTCGACTAAAACATCTACCCAATTGAGTTGACATTCTTAAGATCGCACTAAATATGAGGTAATGCAACATCCTGCTGACAATATTGCTTGGAAGAATTTGGATGTGACACATGTACGCTCAAGACACTTATAATGTTATACTTGGATTGGCTTTAGATGGCTTTTCCATTCAAGTCTATGTTCACATAGCACTTGGTTGGTCGCTTTGGTTCCTTATAACTTGGCACCATGGTTGTTCATGAAACAGCCATATTCGATATTATCAATGATTTTTGATGGCCCTCGTTCTCCCGGTAATGTATTGATCTCTATCTATGACCCTTAGTTTATGATTTAAAAGAATTATGGATTGGTGTTGCCACTTATGATGCATCAAACAATCACATCTTTCAAATGTGTGCATCATTGCTTTGGACAATCAATGATTTTCCAGCACTAGGTAACTTATCGAGATATGGCGTGAAAATAATATATGATTGTTCATGTCATCTTATACTATGTTTAGAAGATAGAAAAAATGGACGAAAGTATTATTTAATGATTCATAAGTAATGATTACCTCATAGTCAAAAATTTAGAAAAGATAACGTTACTTTCAATGGCCTTGTGGAATTGAAGGTTGCACCTAAATGACTGTCAGGTTACCTGAGATTCTTAATAAAATGAAATATATTAGAAATAAATTTGGAAAAGACCATTAAGCATGTAACACTTCTCTATTTGACAGAACTAGAAAGAGTTAGAATTAGAAAGAGTCATTTTTGGAAAGAATGAAACATCTGGAAAATCCGTTATGTTATGTTAAGTTTGTGTTTTTGGTCAACTTCGAATGACCATAACTCCTAGTTTACAACCATTTAGGTGATCTATAAGACACCTTAAGTAATATCTTTGAATTATTTTTCCAACTCCGCCAAGTTTGCTCAATACCGAGTCCATATGAGTGAGATACGTCCATTTGAAGTTGGGCTATCTAGATAAGAAAAGTCAAAACCGGATTTTAGAAAGGCGTTATGGTCTTTTCGCCAACCAATTAATTAATTTCATTTTTGGTGATTAATTTGGGGTCTAAACTGATTGGGTTCAGTTTACGCTTTTGAAAACTAAGTTAGGGTTTTGAGAGAAGAGAAAATAAGATGAGAAAATAGGAGAAGAAGCAAGGAATCATCAAATTCTTGAAGCCATGATCGTGGATTTCGTCACGGGGTTATCCCTACGGGGTATGTGAGATCACATAGCATTGGGTTATTTCAACCACCCGCCAAACATGATTTATTTTATTGAATTTAGATTCTTGAAGGTTTAGAAAGTTAGTCATTGATGGGTTTTGTTGAAATTCGGTTGGGTTTTTTATTTGTCGAAGTTGTTGAGGAGTTCCTGAGTTGAATTCATGAGAATTGATGTACTTTTGAGTAGGTTCTTGTACATTCTTGTTGTGTATTCAACTCTAAGCGTTTGGGGAAGAAACTAGTTGAGTTTAAAGGGTTTAGAATTGAAAAACAAGCAAGAAAAATCAGGGAATTTCTGGGCAGAGGCGTCGCTTCTCTCAGAGCGCCCACTTTAGAGTCTGAAGTTTGGGCTCTAGGGAGTCGGGCCACTCAGAGCGCCCCAACCCAGACTCTAAAGTTTGGGCTCTGGCGCCCCGTGCCACTAAGAGCGCCAGGGACGCCGGGTCTTCTGTTTTTTTCCCCACTTCTTTCCATACTAGTTCCCTAGCAACATACCTAAGTTTCCTAGTTGATTCCTACACTCTAAGGTACTTCTAAACATCGTGAAATCATCGATAAACATGAGATCATGAGCCTTGATTTATATTTCAATTCAAGGAAAGTTAGGAGTCAATTCAAGAGAAGATCATAGAGTTTTCCAAAAGTCTTTTACAAGTATTATAATCTTGTAATAAGGCTTGAGTTTTGAGTTGAATAAAGAGTAAGAGTAAAGTTCCTTTCTTCAAAGATTATATGGGAAATCAGTATTCCCAAGAGTTGAAATATTTTCACATTTAAATAAGAGAGGAAACACCGAATTCCAAGAGAGCCTTTGAACTAGATTTTGAGTAATTATCTCAAATCACAGAAAGAGTTGTGTTGTAAGACATATAAGCTGAGTATATTTTGGGAGTAGTATTGAGCATCGATATGAGCACGAATTCATAATAACTCAAGTCTCCATAAACCATGTAGTCATCATTGGTTGAAAGGGTGGGTCATACTTTTTATATGATTCCTTAGTGCTTTTTAAAATAGACTAGTGGATCCACTTAGTTGAAGCGTTCTATATCACAGCAAGGTATAAGATAGTTCTGGCAACATGGGTGAGACGTTATATTATCACTTGAGCTCATAGTAATGGTTATCGGTTAGAGAAACTCCCACAGTGTTATATTACTCTATATATAAACTGAGTTGCTATTTTATTTCTTTAACATATTGAGTTGTCACCTACTGTTTTAAATGCTTTGCATAACTACACCTTTATTGTTGCTTTAATTTGCATTTGAGTTGAGTATCCATGAGTTGAGTAAAGTTAAGGTAACTACTCTTTTCAGATTGCTCTTAAGCTTATGTCATGTTTAGTATTCCCCTCGCATACTTGTACATTCAATGTACTGATGCCATTTTGCCTGCATCATTTTATGATGTAGATATAGGTAACCAAGATCAGTATCCAGTGCCTCCTTGATCCAGTTGAGCACTCAGAATCAGTTGCTGAGCCTCCTTGCTTTAGGAGGACCGCTTTTCACTATTTTATAGTTAGTTCATTAGGATATCGTGGGTCTTGTCTGGATGTCCATCTTAGTTGTTAAAGGATTCATACACAGTTAGTTGTTCATTTGTCATTGTCCTGTTACTGGCTTGTTTTCAGATTTGAGTTGCCATTTTGGCTAAGTTAAATGTTTATTTCTGAAACATTCTGAGTTTAGTTTGAGACAGTTGAGTTATATTGCATTTGAATTGTCACGACCCAAGGCTAGCCCCTATATGGAACACAACGTACTTTACCCCGAAGGGTCTCATACAAGCCTCATAGCATTTCATTGCATTCGATAATAGAAAATAGTACAAAATTAAAACTTATTTAAATCCAAACAATCCAAAAACTTCACTTAAAAACACTTGAAACACAACGGAAGTCTATTGTCTCACATGGCCATCAAAAAACAATATCTTGAAAATTAAAATGGGGTCATGGCCCTTTACAATAGAAACTCTCAATATTTTTAATACATGATAGAAAAGAAACATCTAAACACTTATCCTCGATCTATGAGGACATACCACTTAGCCTTTGAGGAAATCTCAATCCAAGCCCTTGAACTAGGGAGAAGCAACTCACTTGCTGGAACCTACACTTCTAGTAAAACATGAAGAAAATATGGGTTAGCACAATTAATTATTAAGTATGATAGCCATGTAAAACATGCTTAAAACAGACATTTTATTTGAAAGTCATGCTTTTATGCCATTATGATAAAACTTCATGAAAATAAGCATAAGAGGCTTATTATACAAACATAATCAACATATAAGTCATTTCTCACAATAGATACATAACCAACATTAAACCATTACCTTCACATTAAGCCTTCACCTCATGTAAACCTCATGCTATAGCATGTGCAATGTATGGATAGTGTCCCATACCATCATCCACACTAAAGTACCACATTAAGGTCACCAAAAGTGAACTTACCATTAAACATTTCACCTTTACACAATATCTATACATAAGAGACATAAACATTTCTAAGACATGACAAGGGAAAATTACTCATAATACAACCCAAGTATAGCATGCATAGTCACATTAGACATTTAAGTCAACATTCTTCATTAGCTTCATTAACATGACTTTCATACATTAGTCATTAAGACTTAGAGAGCACACTATGACCCTATCAAAGCCTACTCGTGCAATGCGTGAATGGCATCCCATACTACCACCCACACTTCATAGAACCACTTAAGAAACTATAATGCACATCTCACATGATGGGAATAAGCATTAACCGACATACACCATGAGAGCTAACCATGGATTCCAGTGCCATATGGCCCCACACCATAAAAAGGTGTCCTACTTGCCTAAGGTAGAACTTGGTACATTTAGCTTGTATGGAATCCACTAGCTAAAATCCTATGTGGGCACATAGTTATGGGACAGGAAGATGTTCATTGGAACCCTAGCCTAACATTGGGAGAGTTTCCATCTTACCATATCCACTCGGTGCTTAGCCTCCATTCCGATAGAGTAGTTCATTTACATTTCATTATTGTGCTTGAGAGGAATGCCATTGGCTTATCGACCCAAGACATATCATTACACATGAAAGGAATGTGAATGGCCTATCGATTCATGGTACATTGCATGGATAGCTCATTGAATCCTCAAGAAGGGTTACCAACATTTGGGTCTACCGATACAAGGTTCATCACTTCACACATGAAAGGGCTACCAACACTAGGACTACCGATTCATGTTTTAACATCACATTAGTTTCTAGACTCATCATGAAGGGCTACCAACATTAGGTCTATCGGTTCAAGACGTAGCCTAGAATACTTCATCATTCATTTGTGAAAGGAATGCCCTAAGCATATTGATTCACATTCATCGAGTCAATACACATTCATCAATACGAGAAAGGGTGCCTTAGCCTTACAATTTAATATACATCAATCCACATTACTTTCATTCATACAAGAATATGATGCATAAGCCTACCAATTCAAAATATGCAATTGCCATGAAAAACCCTTCACATTACATCATCAACATTCGTAAGTGTCTAGTTGAGAAATAGCCTTTCAGTATTAACACAATTACATTTCATACATGATCACATTAACTTCATTGGATTCACATTCATACACAAGATATCATGATAATTACTCAATTCCTTATTATATGCCATCAAGGCCATGAATATCAAATCACAAACACACCAACAATTTACCATAATTAAGGCATGGATAATGATACAATTCAATATACCAAAGCAATTTAGACATATTCCATTCATAAACTTTCATAATCATCAAACCCACTTCAAAAATGCACAATTCAGGAATTGAGAGAATTCATGGGTTCATAGAATATTTTCATCATAAATCATCAATTAAATAGTAATACAATCGTAATATGTCATTAATAGCCATTTGAAAACATTTGATTAAGGAACCCATGAGATTGAGTAAAACCCTAGGTTTTTGATAACTTGAAATCACCTTTGGATTGGCTCCTTGAATGAAAAGTTAAACAAAGATGAAGACTACCATACCTTGCTATTGATTCCCCACGAAATTTGAGGAAGAAACACTTGAAATCCACCAACCTTAGCTTCAATGGCTCAGTTCTTCTTCCTTGAGTTTAGAGAGAGAATTTTTAGGAGGAAAAAGAGTTTTTCTTTTGATTTGGATTTTGCAAAATCAAGAAGTAAATGACTTGTTTGAAAACTTAAAACTATATATACTAGTGATATAAACCATTTAAAATCAACCCCACATAATAATTAATAAAAGGGAAATTACTTAAAACTCCCCATTTTAAGCAGCCCCATCAGGGACCACTCTCAACTTAACGGGCCGTGAGGGGCACCACAGCTCATGATGGTGCTCGTGGTCCCCTAGTCAATGTGCATCCCAACCTTTACTTGCCCTCAAGAGTCTAAGGGAGGACCACGAGACCTCCCACGATCCGTGGTCAAGACCACGAATAGTGGTGATGGTCGTGGTCTTGGAGGAAGTAGCTTGGCCAAGTTGCCTTGCTTTCCTTGCAACCAAGTGATCTTGATGACCACTTTGATGGACCGTCTAGGGCACTATGGCTCGTGGTGGTGCCCGTGGTGTTTATTCGACCAAGTGTCTCACGTTGGGGCGTTCCAGTCTTATTTGTGAGGAGTAAAGATCATTCCCTTTGGATGTGTATAGACTACTGCCAGTTGAACAAGGTTACTGTCAAGAATAAGTATCCTCTTCCGAGAATTGACGATCTTTTTTATCAGCTTCAGGGTGCTACTTGTTTTTCTAATATAGACAGCAGATCACACCACCTCTAGTTAAGAGTAATTGAATGTGATATTCCAAAGACAACATTCATGACCCATTATGGTCATTATGGGTTTCTGGTCATGTCATTCGGTTTAACCAATGATCTTGCAGCGTTCATAAACCTGGTGAATAGAGTATTCAACCCTTATTTAGATATGTTTGTTATCCTGTTCATAGATGACATTCTAATCTATTCAAGAATTGAGAAAGATCATGCTAGCCATATCAGAATAGTTCTTCAAACTCTAAGGATAAGGAGTTGCATGCTAATTTCTCTAAATATTAGTTTTGGCTTGAGTCTGTGGAATTCTTAGGCCATATTTTTCCGGTGATGGAATTAGAGTGGATACCCAGAAAATAGAGGCAGTGAAGAATTGGCCTAGACCCACATGTCCAACTGATATTAGGGGTTTCTTGGGGTTGGCTGAATATTATAGAAGGTTCATAGAGGGTTTCTCATCCATCTCTTCTCCTTTAACCAAGTTGACTCAAAAGACAGTTAAGATTCAATGGTCTGAAGCTTGTGAGAGAAACGCCTTTAGGAATTGAAAAAGAGTTTGATTAATGCCCCAGTATTGACCTTATCGGAAGGTACTCAAAGTTTTATTGTGTATTGTGATGCGTCTAGAGTTAGTTTGGGTTGTGTGTTAATGCAGAATGAAAAAGTTATAGCTTATGCCTCCAGACAGTTGAAAGTTTATGTGAAGAATTATTTGACCTATGATCTAGAGTTGGCTGTCATAGTATTTGCTTTGTAAATATGGCATCATTATTTGTATGGTGTTCATGTAGATGTGTTCACTGTTCACAAGAGTCTCCACTATGTGTTTAGTCAGAAAGAACTTAATCTCAGAGAGAGGAGATGGTTAGAATTACTCAAGGAGTATGACATGAGTATTCTATATCACCCATGTAAGGATAATGTTTTTGCTGATGCCTTGAGCAAGTTTTCTATGGGCAGTACCACCCATTTTTAGAAAGATAAGAAAGATCTAGTAAAATTTGTGCATAGTGCACGATTAGGAGTTTACCTAATGGATTCCAAAGAAGGAGGAGTAGTGGTGATGAATGGGGCAGAATCATCATTAGTGTTAGAAGTAAAAGAGAAGCAAGACCAAAATCTCATATTGTTTGAATTGAAGGAAATTGTTCATAAGTAAAAAGTAACGGCTTTTGAACAAGGGGGACATGGCATATTGAGGTATCAAGGTAGGGTGTGTGTACCAAGGGTGGATGAACTCTAAGAGAGGATCATGGAGGAAGCTCATAACTCTAGATATTAGATTAATCCAGGTTCCACAAAGATGTATCGTGACTTGAGAAAAGTTTGTTGGTGGAGTAGTATGAAGAAGGGCATTCCAGAGTTTGTTTCTAAGTGTCCGAATTGCTAGCAGCTAAAGGTAGAGCATCAAAGGCCCAGTAGCATGGCTCAGAGTATAGAGATTCCCGAATGGAAGGGGGAGATGATCAATATGGACTTCATTATTGGATTGCCACGGTCTCGCAGGCAACATGATTCTATTTGGGTGATTGCTAATGGAATGAAAAAACCAGCCATCTTTTTCCTAGTACAGACTATCCATTCCGCAGAGGATTATGGCAAGTTATATTTTCAAGGTAGTTAGACTTCATGGGGTTCCATTTTCATTAATTCAGATAGAGGTGCCCCATTTACTGCACAGTTTTGGAAGTCATTCTAGAAAGGCTTGGGTTCAAAGGTGAACTTGAGTACTGCTTTTCATCCCTAGACAGATGGTCAAGAAAAAGGTACTATTCAGACATTAGAAGATATGTTGAGATCCTGTGTGATTTATTTTAAAATAATTGAGATGATCACCTACCTCTCATTGAGTTTACTTACAACAATAGTTAGCACTCTAGTATCTAGATGGCTCCTTATGAAACTCTTTATGGGAGAAGATGCAGATCTCCAATTGGATGATTTGAGGTTAGTGAAGCTGGGTTGATAGGACCAGACGTAGTTCATCAAGCTATGGAGAAAGTGAAAGTTATTCAAGAGAGGTTGAAAACAATGCTGAGTTGTCAAAAATCCTACATTGATGTTCGAATGAGGGAGTTAGAGTTTGAAATAGATGATTGGGTATACTTGAAAGTTTCACCCATGAAAGGTGTTATGAGATTTGGTAACAAGGGGAAGCTTAGTCCTTGGTATACGGGTCCTTACAGAATACCCAAGAGGATTGGAAATATAGCTTATGAGTTAGAGTTGCCACAAGATTTAGTAGCGGTTCATCTGGTATTTCATATTTCCATGTTGAAGAAGTGCATGGGAGATTCTTCACTTATCATACCAACTGAAGATAGTGTTATCAAGGATAGCTTGTCTTATGAGGAGATCCTTGTTAGATTCTAGACCGTCTAGTTCGCTAGTTGAGGACCAAGGAAGTAGCATTAGTCAAATTTCAGTTTGTTGAGCAAGCTACTTGGGAATCTGAGCAGGATATGAAGAAGAGATACCCACATCTCTTCGAATCTGGAGATGTTCCAAATTAAGGTACTAATCCTTTTCTTGGCATTTATTTTTATGTTCGCATGTTGTATTTGCATTTTTCTAGTTGGGTGTTTGAGCTAGATGTTAGATATTACGGCCTTAGCCTTCTAAGAATAATCTCATTCGAGGACGAATGTTTCCAAGGGGGAGATATTGTAACACCTCTCTATTTGAAAGAACTATAAAGAGCTAGATATAGAAAGAGCCAGTTTTGGAAAGAATGAAAAATCGGGAAAATTGGTTATGTTAAGTTTGAGTTTTTGGTCAACTTAAAACGACCATAAATCCTTTATCAACATGATTTAGGTGTGCTACAAGATACGGTAGCATAGATTGTTGAATTATCTTTCCAACGCTGCTGAGTTTTCTCAATTTCGAGACCGTATGAGTAAGATATGTCCATTTGAAGTTTGGTTCTCTAGATAAGGAAAGTCAAAACCGGATTTTAGAAGGACATTATGGACTTTTTGCCACCCAATTAATTAATTTCGTTTTTGGTAATTAAGTTAGGGTCTAAACTGTTTGGATTTAGTTGACACTTTTTAAAACTAAGTTAGGGTTTTCAGAGAAGAGAAAAGAAGAGGAGAAAAGAAGAGGAGAAAAGAGGAGACGAAGCAAGGAATCGTCAAATTCTTGAAGCTGAGATCGTGGATTTCATCAATGGGTGATCCCTACGAGGTGTATGGGATCACATAACATTAGGTAAGTTCGCCCACACGCCAAACATCATTTATCTCAACGAATTTTGATTCTTGAAGGTTTAGAAATTTAGTTCTTGATGAGTTTTGTTGAAATTCGATTGGGTTCTTGATTTGTTGAAGTTGTTGAGGAGTTCTTGAGTTATATTCATCAGAATTGATGTACTTTTGAGTAGGTTCTTGTACATTTTGGTTGTGTATTTGATCCAAAGTGTTTGGGGAAGAAACTAGTTGAGTTTAGAGGGTTGAGAGTTGAAAAACAAGCAAGAAAAATCAGGATATTTCTCGACAGGGGTGTCACACGTCTCAGAGCACCCCCACGTCAAAGTCTGAAGTGTGGACTCTTGGGTGCCGAACCACTCAGAGGGCCCCAACCCCGACTATGAAGTTTGGGCTCTTGGGCCCCGTGCCACTCAAAGCCCTACGGACACCAGGTCTTCTATTTTTCCCCACTTCTTTCCATACTAATTCCCTAGCAATGTACCTAAGTTTCATAGTTGATTCCTACACTCTAAGTACGTCAAAACATTATGAAATCATCCATAAACATGAGATCATGAGCCTTGAATCTATAATTCAATTCAAGAAAAGTTAAAAGTCAAGTCAAGAGAAGTTCATAGAGTTTTCCAAAAGTCTTTTACAAACATTTTAACTTTGTTTTATGGTTTGACTTTTGAGTTGAGTAAATAGTAGGAGTAAAGTTTATTTCTTCAAAGAGTATACGGGAAATAACTATTCCCAAGAGTTGAAATATTTTCACATTTAAACAAGAGAGGAAACAACGATTTCCAAGAGTGCATTTGAGCTAGTTTTTGAGTAATTATCTTAACTCATAGAAAGAGTTTTGTTTTAAAACATATGAGTTGAGTATATTTTGGGAGTAGTATTGAGCATCGATGTGGGGACGAGTTCATTATAACTCAACTCTCCATAAACCATGTAGCCATCATGGGTAAAAAGGGTCATACTTTTTATATGATTCCATAGTGCTTTTTAGTATAAAATAGTGGATCCACTTAGTTCAGGTGTTCTTATATCACAACAAGGTATAAGAAAAGTCTCGGGGAACGTGGGAGAGATGCTATATCATCACTTTAGCTCATAATGATTGTTGTCAGTTAGAGAAACCCCCACAATATTATATTACTTTATATGCAAAGTGAGTTGCTAATGTATTTCATTAACACATTGATTTGTCATCTACTGTTTTAAATTCTTTGTATAACTGCACCTTTATTGTTGCTTTACTTTGCATTTAGGTTGAGTATCCATGAGTTGAGTAACGCAAAGGTAAGTATTATTTCTAGATTCCTCTCAAGTTTATTTCATGTTTAGTTTTCCCCTCGCATACTCATACATTCAATGTACTGATGCCATTTGATCTGCATCGTTTTATGATGCAGCTACAGTTAAGAAGGATAAGCATCTAGTGCATCGTTGATCCCGTTGAGCACTCAGAGTCAGTTGGTGAGCCTCCTTGATTTCGGAGGATCCCTTTTCACTATTTTATAGTTTATTCAATAGGATGTCGTGGGTCTTGTCTTAATGTCTATCTCATTTGTTACAGGCTTTATAGATAGTTAGTTGTTCATTTGTCAGTGTCATGTTACTGGCTTATGTTCAAATTTGAGTTACCATTTTGGCTAAGTTAAGTGTTTATTTCTAAAACATTTTAAGTTTAGTTTGAGACAGTTGAGTTATATTACATTTAAATTCTCTTCTTAATGCTTAAAGTCTTCCGCAAAGAGTCTAGTTAGGCCAAGGGTTCGCTTGGGGCCAACAATGGTTCTCGAGTGCCACTCCCGCCTAGGTTTAGGCTCAGGGTGTGGCAAGACAAATCTCTTAAAAGGAAATGGGGGGATGTTTACGATGTTGGTAATGTGCTGGAAAATATATGAAACAAAAAGAGCATATTTTTTAGTTGAAATATTGGACACACAATATGATGCGTGATAGTCTTGACACAATGCATATTGAAAAGAATGTCTTTGACAGCATATTCTAAACATTATTAATATTCATTGAAAAGGAAATGACAGTTGAAAGTTGATACAATCAAATTATATCTCCCTAAAGAAGTATAAGCGATCGTTATCAAGTACAAAACCTGACTTGTAGGTTGGGTTCGATCCAACCAGGACTATCGTTTAGACTTAAACTTAACTCACTATTATGTTTGTTTAGTGAAGTTATTAGAGAGACAAGTAAGTAAAAGGGGGGGTTGTGAAACAAATAACCGAATGTTGTTACGTAACAACTGAACAAGATTCGAACTTTGTAGTCATTAATGCGAGAGAAAAACTAGGGTTTATGTGTTCCCCATAAGCTCTTAACGAGGTAATCTTTATAATAGTAATCATTTGCTAGTGGATCACATGCAAAGTGGTAAGTTAGGTATCCCTAGGTGATTGGTCCTCCAAATAGGGAATTTCACCCCCCACACCTTGGTTCGGCTACGTGTGTATAGTTTACTAACCGTTACCTTTATCTCATATTAGACATCACGTCAATATATGACTTAGTTTTCACCCTTGCACCAATTGATATTATACTATTAGATAGTATCACACTAAATCTCTGTTGATAATTCTTTACTTATTAACTACGTCCTTGGTCTGACAAGTAGCAATAAGGCTTAGTTCTAACGTTGGCCACCGTTAAAAAGACTTCCAAGCGAAAGAATTACCAATACATGCATCAACACTATTCAAGAATTGCTTAGTTATTATTCATACATTATTAATTGCTCATTGTTCACTCAACCCTAGTTGTGCATTTACCTTCTCATTCTTGAAATAACAAAATTAATATTTATAGAAGAATAATTCATGAACTTACGTATTGAGTAGAAGAAACCCCTAATCTCCAGTTGATATTTCAAAGCAAAAATCTTATAAAGCGAAATTAGGAAATCAAATTTCCAAAATTTGTAAGTTAATTCCCAAGAAAATATCAAGAACTCAACGTATACAATGGTGTCTAACCCCCAAAAACAGGGTTTACATACCCTATTTATATAAAAACATGTCCTAAACAAAGAGGAAGTGAAATAAGGAAATAAAACTTTTAGACGCGGCTTCGATAGACGAGACTGGCCTATGGACTGTAGTTAGACCTACGGTCTGTAGGTCCCTTTCATAGCTTGATACTTAGAAATTTTCCACAGAGGATGGAACCTTCAACTTTCAGATACAAACGACGGGTGTACAGTACGGACCGTAGGTTGACCTACGGTACGTGGGTCCCCCTTTCGTGGCTCTACACTTGGAACTTTTCATTACGATTGGAACTCTAAATCTCTGATCTCATCGACGAAAATGCAGGAAGGTCCATGGATCGACGTACGCTCCATCATTGGCCTCCGTGGTTCTACATTTAGTCAGACTTCCCTGATGATCTTTCCACGCTTACTCACAACACACTATGACTGGACCTACGGTCCGTAGGTCACCTTCGTGGGTGGATCCTTCTGTAGAATTTTAGCTGTCATCTCTCTCGACCTCGTCCAAGCCTAATTCCTACAAATATAACACAATATACATTAATTCTAACACAAAATGGCCCTAGACACACACTACACCCTTAACTTAAATTCGTTGTTTGTCCTCAAGCGACGCACTAAAACTCTAAAAGATTCTTGTGTAAAAGTAGACATTCAAACTCAAGCAATCACATGGCTTTATATCTCGACTCCCTTTTCTAGTGAAAATATTTTCATTCAGACTCAACAAGCTAAATCATATGGATCAAAATATGACACAGATCGACCAACAAAACCACAACATACACTTTTAACAATCACCAAGGTACCAACTTTCTGATAATGTAACTAGTGCCCTCACATCAAACGAAATCATTTTCAATCATAAGATATTAATTTTAGAATTTTAGTATTCATTCAACACTCACGCTCAGAAGTGACATCACGACAGTTATTGGTCAATACCATAGGCCTGCCCTTATTCTGATTGCTTAGACTCTCCAAACTAGTTGCTAGGATCACTATAGGACTTTCTTAGCTTGTGAAGTAGGCTCACGGTCAGGAGTTATACATTTGTGTACTTTTTTAGTGAATTTCTACCCTCCTTAACATTACATTGGCTTTTTACCTCTTTATCGACCTATTTTTGGCATCCTTTCATTTGTTACTTTCTTTCCCTTGACTCTTTTAAACATGGATGTGACTTTTCACTTTGTGTCTCTTATTTTTCCATTTTTTCTTTTTCTTTCACTTAATTTTTCTTTATTCTTTCCGTACTTTTATTTATCATTTATTTTCTCCTTTTGCACAAATTCACACACACTTCTATATTTTGTTTTTATCTTTTCAACACAGAACTCTTTACATACCTTTTTTTTTCTTTCGGTTTCCACTTTCATAGCCACCCTCAACTTATGGATTTTACATTAGTTGAGGTGCACAATATCCGATTTCATACCAGGGCCAAGATAAAGGTAACTTTTTTACTAAGCCACCCTCACCTTAAGCTTTTGGCCTAAGTCAAGGTGCACATGTCCAAGGAGAGATCGGGGCCAAGACAATATTTTAATGCAAGGTGAGTTAGGTGAATTAAAACAAATGATATATTTACGGCTCAAATATTTGGATTAAAGGGGAACAGTGCTTTCATTTGGTCGGATCATTTTAGGCTTAATTGGACTAATTTGAACATGGGCCTAAGATTATTTCCCAATGCACAAAAGTAAAAAATAAAACGGTATCGTACACTGCATCCAAGGCCTCACATGCTCAAGTAGGGTAGCCATCTGGGACTCTAACTTCTAGATATGATTTAAGGGCATAAAAATAGACCCTGAGGAGGGAATGACTCTAGAGGAGCGAGGAGCCTGACTAGAGGCCGGAGAAGGGGAAGCCGAGGCATCCTCAGTAATGGCTGGAAGGGTAGCTTCTTCACCCTGCATCTTCTCCACATCTGCTACCCACTCCGCTCCAAATGGTGGTACCTCAACCTTCCGCTCTCTGCGATGTGCAACAATATTGGCCTCATCTTGAATTAGGCCTTTATCTAGAGTCTTGGTCGCCTGAAGCAATATGTCACAGAGCCAACCAGTACTCCAGCATTCCTGCACAATTGGAAAATGAGGCATGGGAAGGGTAAGGTGGTTGTGGCCTTAAAGGCCCTCTAATCTATCTCCGCAATAAGCATGCAAGCAAAGTCGACCTCTATCCTAGCAACTAAAGTTACAACCATAACTGCTCGGTCCAATGTAACTACATTATCTGCCAAAGTCGGGGACACATGATTTCGCACCTGCAACCAGAATAATTTGGCCACAAATGTCAGGGTGGCCTTTTTGATACACAAGCTCGGGGTGTTGACCCACTCGGCACACTCTACGTCTGTAGCAAGATGACAGGATAACAAGCACAAAAGGGCCTCCCTCTGATTGACATTCCTATAAAATTCCCCACTCTGAACAATATCCATGCAATAGTCGAACTTGGCCATGTTGATAGGAAGAGTATGGCCTAGACTATATAGGAACCTTCGTAGAGTGGTCTCTTATATGTCAACTGAAAACCCGCGCACTAGTGTAGCCATGAGTGGAGGCTGGGCGGCGGACTAGGCCCGTCTGTCAATCGTTCCTCTGAGGGTGGCGGCGTAGGAAACATAGAACTCCCTAACTATCTCCTCACTGATGGACCCTGGGCAACAGGCCATCCAATCGCACCTATGACTCTAGAATAGAGTGTGGATGTCGGGCGCGGTATTGAGGCTTCCTATGAGAACCCAACACTCAGTGGTGACTAGTTGAGTCATGCTGTCCTTCTCAGTTATCATGGGAGAATCTCTGTATATCTAGTACTGGCCACGTAGACACCATTTATTGGGCTCCACAGTAACTAGTGCAGGATCGGTATTATGGGGAACTGTGATGTCACCCGCACTAGTAGCCTCGGAGGATATGGTGGTGATTCCATTAGAGCTTGAGCTAGAGATGGAGCTGGAACCTGATGTGGACTCAGAGCTAGCCGGTGAACCGATCGATGTATCCCTCTCATCAGACTGTGGGGGTAGTGACCACGTCGACCTGCACTTGCCGTGCTTGGTTTCGTGTGGTGCGTGGCGTAGTGAGAGATGTCCTAGTAGGAGGTGGGATATATGCAGGATCAGTCTCCGCATTAGTATCCTTATCGATCAACCGAAAGGATGCTGCCACTAATTTTAACTTGCCCTTCGCGGGATAAGCCGGAGCTTTTTTTGGGCCATAGTACATGTAGAAGCTTACTTAGTACCAATACAAGCATATAACACACTCAAAAAAAGTTTAGAACAAGAAAAAATCAAAACGAAAAACCAAAAAATATATGGGCAGTAGCTGAATTGCCTACACATGGTAGGTACCTACGGTCCGTAGGTCAGAGAACCCAAAAATTAGGTCTCTGATGTGAACCACGGATGTGTAGAACGGTCTATCAATGGAACGATGAATCATAGTTCACCTCCGTGGTTCGACACTTGAGTATTATTTCATGTGCAAGAAACCCACGAACCCGACCTAGGGTCCGTAAGTGGACCTACGGTCCGTGGACAGGGTCTCGTGGGTCAGATCTGTTCCATGTTTTAGACAAAATTCTTGTGTGTCATTTCTTTCAATGTATACAACATATTAGGCCTACACATGCATTTCAACAAGTGATTAGGTAATAAATCATCGTTAAGTTTCTATTTTAACACGAACTTACAAATTATCATACCAAATCCTATGAACCCTAAGTCAAAACTTCCAATGTTGCCTATTACTTGAGATATTTTGGTTAAAATGAACAACACGCTCACATTCCATCGTCCCAAGAGTGTTTCTACCTATATTTTATCGTTCAATTTGATAGAAAAAGCCCCTAAGGTGAAGATCAACTTCGTGACTTCATGAATTGAACAATGAACAATGAAATTTAGAGTGAGAGTGAAGTTGTGTTACTTTACAAGTAAGCAAAATGGGTGAGTGTGTGATAGCAATGAACTTCTTAGACCTTTTTCTAGCCTTTTCACACCGAACCCGGATCAAGAGATATTTTGCAAGGGGAGAATGTGATGATTTTTAGCAGAGAAGAAGGGAATGATGGGAGATGAGAGGATATGTATGTGAGAGGAGAGTGATTTGTAGAGTTAATAAGAGAGTTATGGGATTTGGAAGGGTTAGAAACGGTTAAGAGGGAATATGGGTAGTGGGGGATGAATCTAAAATTCAGGGGTTTTTATTAAAAGGGGGTTCGGGTCAGGTCAGCAGAAGCCTAGGATTGGACCAATGAAACCTCGTCTATGGGTCGTGGGTCGACCTACGGATCATAGGTCCAGTCAGTAGGTCACTATAATACTTAGACTTTTGGAAGACTTACCTGGGTGTCTACCGACACCATTAGCGGTCCGTGGATGGACCCACAGACCGTCAATGGGGTCCGTAGACCTCTGCACAACCTGTTTTCTATAGATTCGATTGTTGATCCCTACACATGTAGCAACCATGAGGTCATTCTTTTGACATTTTTTTGACAGTTTTTAAACACATACCCTATTCTATATCAAGCCAACACTAATACAAAAATAAAATACATATCTAAAGAATTATATAAATTAAAATAAAACAATAAAACTCCTATAAGGAAAAGAAAAACCTATAGTTGGCTAGATTGTACATTTTGGGTTGCCTCCTAAGCAGCGCTTGATTTAACGTCGCGGCATGACGCAAACCTCTTGGTTACTAAGACTTCATCAAGATAATAGGCCTCAACCACTTCTTGCACAATTTCCTCTTTCCCCATGTAGACCTTGATCCTTTGACCATTCACATTGAACCTTGTTCCCTTCTTGTTTTTTAGCTCGACCGCTCCATGTGGGAACACTTTCATGACTATGAATGGCCCGGTCCACTTGGACTTGAGCTTGCCCGAAAACAAGTGCAACCTTGAGTTGAATAGAATCACCAGATCACCCACAACAAATTCACGATTTTCAATCTTTCTATCATGATACTTCTTCATCTTCTTCTTGTACAAGGCTAAACTTTCATAATAGTTTAAGTGAAACTCATCAAGCTCATTCATGTCATTCACTCTTTCACTCGATGAGGAGCCCGAATCCAAATTCAACTTCTTTAGCGCCTATATAGCTTTATGCTCTAGCTCTACCGGCAAATGACAAGACATCACATATACAAGTTGGTAGGGGGATATACCTAGGGGGGTCTTGAATGTGGTGTGATAGGCCCATAGAGCATCATCAAGCCTCCTTGACCAATAAGTTTTGTTTACATTCATAGTCTTGGCAAGGATTTGATTTATCTCTCTGTTAGACAGTTCAACTTTCCCACTAGACTACGGATGGTAAGGAGTGGCTACATTGTGACGGACTCCATATTTCTCTAGCAATTCCTTGAACAACTTATTACAAAAGTGGGAACCTCCATCGCTGATAATTGCCCTAGGTGTACCAAATCTAGATAAAATATACTTTTTCAGGAATGAGGTCACATTTTTACCTTCATTGTTTGAAAGAGCAATTGCTTCCACCCATCTCGACACATAATCAACCGCAACAAGAATATACTTCATCCCATGTGAACTCACAAATAAACCCATAAAGTCAGTGCCCCATACATCAAACAACTCAATCACCTATATCAAATTCATAGGTAGCTCTTGTCTCTTTGAAGTTCCTACTTCTCTTTGTCAACGATCATAAGACTTGGCAAAATCTTGAGCATCTTTGTGGATGGTAGGGCAGTAAACCCAGACTGCAAAATTTTATGTGCAGTCTGAATACCACTATGATGCCCACCAATAGCTGAAGGGTGACACGCCTCTAGTATACTTATCATCTAAACCTCGGGCACACAGCGATGAATTATCCCATAAGGAAAAATACGAAACAAATAAGGCTCATCCCTAAAGAACGTCTTCACATCATGCATAAACTTTTTCCTTTGGTGAAACAACAAATTCGATGGAACTGGATCACTTTCCAAGTAGTTAGGAAAGTCTCAGAACCAAAGAATAAGATCATGAGAAGCAGCCAATACCCATTCGTCTAGAAAGATATCATTAATTTAAGCCCCATCTCCTAGCTTGAGCATCGCTTCCTTCTCTAATCTGGACAAATGATCGGCAACCTGATTTTCTGTCCCTTTTTTGTTTTTCACCTCAAAATAAAACTCTTGCAAAAACAACATCTAGCTAATTAACCTTGGTTTTGCATCCTTTTGAGCCATCAGATACCTCTATGCAGAAGGGTTAGTATGCACTATGAACTTAGTGCCAAGCAAGTAGGATAGAAATTTCTCGAATGCGAAAACTACAACAAGGAGTTCATGTTCAGTCATTGTATAGTTCTTTCGAGCCCCATTTAGAGCTATGTTGGCATAGTAAATAGGATGAAGAATCTTCTCTCACCTCTGTCCCAATACCACACCAAGCGCCACTCCACTCACATCACACATCACTTTAAACGGTTGCCCCCAATCCGGTGAAATAATGATAGGTGCAAAAACTAGCTTTTCTTTCATCTCTCCTAATGCTATTAGACAAGCATCATATAAATCAAACTTGCACTCCTTTTCGAGCAATTTGCACAATGGGTGTGCAGTTTTGGAGAAATACTTGATAAACCTCCCATAAAAACATGCATGCCCAAGAAAACTTCTAACACCTTTAAAGGAGATAGGTGGTGAAAGCTTTTCTATTCCTCACCTTTAGCTCTATGAACCTTAATACCCTTCTCAGAAATTCGATGGCCCAGAACTATCTTCCCTTTCACCATGAAGTGGCACTTTTCCTAATTAAGCACAAGATTGCATTCTTCAAACCATTTAAGTACCTCGGCCAAATGATCCAAACAACCATCGAATGAGTCACATACTACAAAGAAATTATCCATAAATACCTCAATAGTGTCCTCCACCATATTAGAAAATATCGACATAATGCAACGCTGGAACGTCGTTGAAGCATTACACAACCCAAATGACATCCGTTTAAAGGTGAAAGTTCCATAAGGGCATGTGAAGGTGGTCTTTTCTTGGTCTGATTGTAGCCCGAATAACCATTAAGAAAGCAATACAAATCCTTATTAGAAAGGCAGTCCAACATCTGATCCATGAACGACATAGGGAAATGGTCTTTTTCTGTCCAAATATTTAATTTCTGGTAGTCCGTGCATACTCTCGATCTAGTTACTAGCCGCATCGGAGCAAGATCATTTTTTGCATTAGGTACCACAGTAATACCACCTCTCTTGGGCACACTTTGAACAAGAGAAACCCAAGTACTATCTACAATGGGATAAATGACTCCAACAACCAACAACTTGATGATTTCCTTTTTCACTACCTCTTGCGTAGGCGGGTTTACTCTCCTTTGGTGATCAACACTAAGCTTATGAGAACAAATGCCAGGAGGAATCCAAATAATGTCCTAATACCTGCCTCAATAGCCCTCTTGAATTTCTTCAGCATTGAAACCAAAGCCTCAACTGGTTCCATATTCAAATCGGCCACAATGAGGACCAGTAAAGTACCATCTCTACCCAAGAATACATACCTCAAATGTGATGGTAGAGCCTCAAGCACAAATTTTGGAGCCTCTTCAACAGAAGGTTTTACGGGTGGAGAGTGGCGATTCTTCATATCTAACTCCAATTTCTACGGTTTGGAATGGAATTCGAACCTATAAAGTGTGGCAACTAACTGATAATAGTCTTCAATACCATCACCCTCAAAATTCATCAATACCGTGGCAAGTGCCTCAACACCCAACCTCTCTTTAATAGATAGATCAGAACCTCGCTCCACAATATGATTCACCAATGACACTAACTTGAGATCACTTTACTGCTTCATAGACCTACAGATATTAAAATTTCCCTATTCACTATTCAATCGGAAATTCATCTGCACTTTATCCAAATCGATTAAGGCGCGCCCAGTAGCAAGGAATGGTCTTCCTAGGATGATAGGAACGAAAAAATCAACCTCACAGTCGAGTATCAAAAAATCCGCTGATAAAATAAACGTCTCCACTTTAACAAGTACATCTTGGAGAATACCAATGGGCTTCTTCAAATATCTATCAGCCATTAGTAATGGCATCGCAATCGGTTTTGGAGCTCCTAAACCCAACTTCCTGTAAATTGACAATGGCATCAGATTAATGATCACACCCAAATCTCACAACGCCTTGGCAAAATGTAGCAACCCAATGGTACAAGGAATAGTGAAAGCACCAGGATCTTCTTTCTTCTACACAAGCGACCTAGTAGCAATAGCACTGGAATGTTGCAACCTATCATCATCTTCAAAACTGACGACCCTTTTCTTAGTCACTAAATCATTCATAATTTTTGCAGACCATGCATTTTCTCAAAACCCTTTATCAACGAAAATTTGATAGAAAGTTGTTTCAACATAGTAATAAACCTACTGTATTTCCCTTCTTCATTCTTCTTAACTATCCTCTGTGGGAATGGACGTGGAGGTATAGGAATGGGGATAACTTTTTGGGTTATCTCTGCTTCCTTCTTTGTAGCATTCTAGGACTCTCCGGTAACCTCAATCTCATCATCATCTTTTTAAACCACAATTCCAACCTCTGACAACATAGGTGGATCAATGGTCTGTTTACCCCCTTGAGTATTGGATGCCATACAATGCCCATCATTCTTCAGATTTTGGATCGTGTTACTAGGAAGTGTGCATGGCTAATGTGTGTTTACTGTAGTGGACAACTAATTAAACTTCTGCTCAAGTTACATTATCGACACTACATGGGCATCAACTTTTTGACTGATTCCAAACAAGTTATTTCACATCTCTTTCACATACTCATCAGTCAAGTCAAACCTCTTCATTATCTTTTGAATCATATCCTCAATCCGTGACATACTACCTCCAGCTTCCCTATTACCAGATTCCTGATTTGCAGGTGGAACTTAAGACCCAACTCTCTCATTTGGTTTCCATAGTTGTTCCGATTGTAGTTGTTGTCGCGATTGTAGTTTCTATCCGGGACATATTGATCCTCTCGATTGTAGTTACCATAGTACCGACCTTGGGTTCTTTGACCTTGGCACCAATTATCCGCATTAGAACCTTGGGTGTTTGAACAGAAACCCCCCGTCTGATCATTCACCAAGTAAGCATCCTCCTCATAGTAGCATTCCTCACCCGGTGGTGGTGGAGTCCTAGTAAAGTTATTTACCGCATTTACCTTTTCTGGACCTCCACTTACATTATTCAATACCAACCCAAGTTATGTCCTTATCTGAGCTATCTCCTCAAGAATGTCATCGACAGATTGACTAGGTGTAGATTGAACTGCAAAAGTGTTTCTTCCAGTGTCTGACTTTCGAGTGCTCCATGCTTTATTGTTACGGGAAATCTTCTCCAGTTTCTCAGTGATCTCCTCAAAAGTGCACTCACCATACTATCCTTGAGCGATAGTATCAAGCACAACCTTACCATTGTCATTTTGACCTCTGTAGAAATACTCCTTCACTGACTCATCATCAATGAGGTGGATCGGAACACTTCTTACGAATGCAGTGAACCTATCCCAGAAACTACTCACAGACTCCCAAGTAGTGCCACGAAGTTGTTGAGTTTATCTTTGTCATTCACCTTTTTTGACAACGGAAAGTACTTGGCTATGAACACCTTGTGAAATTGGTTTCATGTATGAATCGAGTTGTACGAAAGCTCAAAAAACCATAACGCAGCATCACCGATCAATGATAGTTGGATGACCCTTAACCATCTGATGTTCATATCCAACTTTGGTCTCCCCACTCATCTCTTGCAAACACTCCTCAACTTGGCAATGTGCCCATGCGGATCTTCCGAAGACATACCAGAAAATAACCCCCTTATTGTAAGCATCTGTATCAAACTGCTAGTCACCATGAATGTATGCCCCGGGGGTAGAAGAGGGAGAACAATGGGTCCTTCAGATTTGATAGTGTTGAGTTTGACACTGTAATTATCACGTAGTCTTTGTTCTGGTGGATCCTACACCCTCAATGCATCTTAGAGTAGATTACCAACATGATCCTTAGTGTTCTCATTAATAACCTAGGAGGCTGCAACTCAACACCATCACCTTGATTTCTTGTGATTAGATTAACTTGGACTTTTTGATTTATTCATTTTTCGCAAAGTTTTGCTCAAATCTTGTAACAGTCTGGAAAATAGTAGGGTAAACTAAAGCCTAAACGTAATAGTAAAAATCATAAAATGACTCCCCGTAGATTAGCAGACCTTCTAGAATTGAAATGAGGGTTATAAGGGTGAAGGCCAAGGCTGCCCCTAGCTTGGAGCAAACTGCCCAAACATCACGAGGGGAACCACGGATCGTGGTCCACACCATGGCTTGTGAAGGTGGCTCGTGAACCTTCCTTGACCATGGAAAAATGGCTACGAAAAATGCTAGCTACTACCTCAACATCAAGAAAGGGACCACGGCTCCTGGTCTTGACCATATCTCGTTGGCCCTTCGTAAAGATGCCTTGGGCAATTTAGCTTGTGCCATAAAGTAGCCTAGCTACTGCCCCAAGGACCATGAGAGGGACCATGGCTCATGGATCCCTTCGTGGGAATGCCTTGGGCAAGGCAGCTTAAGGCACCAAGTGCCGAGCTACTGCCCCACATTCACGAGAGGGACCATGGATCGTGGTCATCACCATGGCTCGTGAAGGTGGCTCATGGTGCCTTACGTGGTTACTTAAATGAAGGTTACTAAAGTCATTTCCTTTCAAATCTAATTAAAGTGGGGTGATTTTTGGTATTCTTAGGGCTACTATACAAGTTGTTTTTAAGTCAAAATTCCCTACACTAAGTCATTATACTCAAACACCCAAATCAAACTAAAACTTCATCATCTTCAATATTTCTCTCTCTAAACCCCAAAGAAGAAGAAGAGTAGTCTTGGAGATAGGGTTTGGCAAATTATAGGTTTCTTACTCAAATTTCTTGGAGATTTTTAAGCAACGTATGGTGGCTTTTCATCTATGGGTAGTTTCCACCCATAAAGTCCTTTCAAAACTAAATTTCAAGCTTTCAAATTCCCCAAAAACCTAGGTTTTCAATCTAAGTCATGGGTTCTCATTCAAAAAGACTTTCAATTGGTTATATATGGTTTATTATGGTTGACTATTGTGGATTATGGTTGAATTAACATTTAATTATTGATTTATGATAAAAATCCCCCCAAGAGCCCATGAATCCCCCATATTATTAAACTGTGAATTCATGATGTGGGTTGATTGATTATAGAAGTATGTCAATTGATTATGTGTTTGTTGATTGAGTTATTGAATCATTATATTACCCTATCTAAAGTAGAAATTCTAGATGTTTGGGTTGAGTTTGATTCATGGACTTGAAGGGAAAGTAATGTGGGTTGTACATGCTGATGAGAATTGTGTATGAACTTATGATGCACTTAGATAGTGAAGATCCTATGAATATTGTGTACCGATGGTGTGGTTGCAAGATTATTCTTCCTATACCCTTACACATGAATATGCATGAAATTCCTATGAATATGATAATGTTGTTGTGTTGAATGAAAGGCTTTTCTCATGAACACACTATGAATATGATGTGAAAGGTTTACTCAAATATTAATGATTCTAAGGTTGAAAGGACATTATCACCTAATGAATCTATGAGCTATTATGATACTATGTTGGTTTGTGTGCCAAGTGCATTCTTTCATGAACATGAACTGAATATGAATTTAAAGGGAATTATGCTTAGCACAGAGTGGATATGAGTATTAGATGGGTTCCTTCATGCTAGTGGTTCGGGTTCCCAATATAGGTATCTCTTGAGATGGAAACCACCACGTTAGTAGTCTGGATTTCTAGTAGCAATATCCATATCCCATAACTATGTGCCCACAGAGGTCTTTAACTAGTGGATCCATCTAAAAGCTAATATGTTAGTTCTACCTTAGGCAAGTAGGACATCTCTTTTTTTCGGTGTGGGGGTAAGACACCGGATTCTATGTAGCTCACATGGTCTACGTTGGTTAAGCTACATTTCCCTATATGGTAAGAATATGAATATGACAAGAACGTCAACAATAACTATGACTTCTTAAGAGGTACTATTTAGTATGAGTGGGGGTATGGGACTCCATTTGTTCACTGCACAAGTAGACTTTAAGAGTGGTTGTTTTAAGGTTATCTTATGCTATGAAAACTAATGAATTATGCATTTATGGTATGTATTTTTGTTAAGGATGACTTTACTTGCTGCAAGTTATTAATATGAATATTTCCTTGTCTATGAATGTTCTCTAATGATGAGTTAAAGTTATGATATGTATGATGTTGGTGACCTAAAGCTGGTACTTAGTATTAGGTAGGATTATGGGATCTTACGTATGCCTTGGACAAGTATAGCTTTGGGTTGCCTATGATATGATGTGACTTATGTTTCTTCACAAATATGCGCGATGGCTTTTAAACTTAACAAATTCATGGTTTGAACTAAATGTCCCTTTTAAGCATGTCTTAAGGATTTTATTATTGGCTTCAATTCTTAGTACATTTTTGTGCTAACCCATATATTTTACATTTTCATATCTGTAGCTTTCGGTCGTTGAGGTATACCTCTCCTTTTGAGTAGAGCTTGGGTTGAATATTCTCCACGCTCGGTGAGTCCTCATGGTTAGAGGACAAGACCTATTTGTTTTAGTTCCCATCTTACATTTCTTTTAGAGAGTATTTTGTTAAGGGATGTGACCCTTATTGATATTTTATTGTAGTAGATGGTTCATTGAGATAATTTCTAGACTTCAATTTTTGGATATTAATGAAAAGACTTCAATTCTAAAAGTTTTAAATTTCGCATCATTTCTATTACTTATGTTTATGATTTGGCTAAGGCCTTGTATGAGACCCATTCATGGTCGAGTAAGCCGTGTTACATCTAGGGGTTACCCCTGGGTCGTGACAAACTTGGAAATCAGACCACAAGGTTTAGAATGATTCTACACTGTTGTCTCATGAACCACGTCTAGTAGAGTCTTGGTAGTAAGTGTGAAGCGCACCACACTTATGAATGTGAGGCTTTAAAATGCTTAGGAAATCTCACTTATTTCATTACTCTTTAGTAGAGCCATAGAGTTTTAACTCTATGGAGTCCTTTTCTTGACCCTTTTCTTGTGTCTATAGGATATGAATACAAGAAGGGCAACCGAAAGAACGATGGAAGAGGAGATTGGTAATGAGGGAGTTCCTCCCTATGGTCCCCAAGGTCCTCAAGAGCCTCAAGTTCCTCAAGATCCTCAAGTTCCTCAAGATCCTAATGATGAGGGGGCTATGAAAAATGTGGTAATAAGGTCGGCTCTCCAAGCATTGACTCAAGTTATGACGACTCAAGCTGATAGGGATGTTGGGCCTCGTCTGAACCCTACTATGAGCACCATGGCTTTTCAATAGGTGTAATGATTGACAAAGTGGTACCAAGGTCTAACAATGCATATGCATCAATAGAAAGAAGGATGCATCAATAGATTTTGGTGCCGATCTCATGCCGGACATGCAACCTATCTTTATTCCTCCTTATAGAATAATTTCGACCGAGTTGAAAGAGTTGAAGTAGCAATTCCAGGATTTGTTACACAAAGGTTTTATTCAACCATGTATCTCTCGATGGGGTGCTCCAGTATTGTTTGTTAGAAAGAAGGATGGGTCCCTTAGAATGTGTATTGACTACCGCTAATTGAACAAAGTTACAATAAAGAATAAATATCCTCTTCCTAGGATTGACGATTTGTTTGATCAACTTCAAGGGGGTTACTATTTCTCCAAAATATATCTTCGTTCGGGTTACCATCAACTAAGGGTAAGAGGGGTTGACATTTCCAAGACGGACTTTAGGACCCGATATGGTAACTTTGAATTTGTGGTTATGTCATTTGGGTTGACCAATGCCCCGACTGCATTCATGGACCTAATGAATAGAGAGTTTAGACACTATCTTGATATGTTTGTGATAGTGTTTATTGATGATAATTTGATCTATTTAAGGAGTGAAAATGAGCACATGAACCATTTGAGGATTGTATTGCGATTCCTTAAAGACCACCAATTGTATGCGAAGTTTAGTAAGTGTGAGTTTTGATCAAGGTCCGTAGCCTTCCTTGGGCATATTGTGTCGAGCAAAGGTATTGGGATAGATCCTAAGGAGACGGATGTGGTCAAGGGTTGGCCTAGAAATTGAACTCCTACCAATATTATAACATTTTTGGGTTTGGCCGGTAACTAAAGGATGTTTGTTGAGGGTTTTTCCCCCATTGCTTCTCCATTTATGGCTTTAATTCAAAAGAAAGCTAAGTTTTTGTGGTCGGAGGCTTGTGAGAAAAGCTTCCAACAGTTGACCTTACCGGATGGTGCCGATGGATTTGTGGTTTATTGTGATGTTTCTCAAGTGGGTTTGGGATGTGTCCTTATGCAACATGGTAAAGTGATTGCCTATGCTTCAAGGAAACTCAAGATCCATGACAATAATTATCTGACCTATGATTTTAAATTAGCGGCGGTAGTGTTTGCTTTGAAAATAAGGAGACATTAACTATATGCTGTCCATGTGGACGTTTTCACCGATCACAAGAGTCTTCAATATGTTTTTAACCAAAAATACTTAAATCTATGACAAAGAAGGTGATTAGAGCTTTTAAAGAATTATGTGATGAGTGTCCGTTACTATCCCGGCAAGGCTAATGTAGTTGCAGACACCCTAAGTCGATTGTTCATGGGTCATGTAGCTCATATAGAGGATGAGAAGAAGGAGTTAGTTCGTGATGTACATAGGTTTGCCCGGTTAGGTGTCCAACTAGTGGATTCCACCAAGGGTGGTGTCATGGTCCATAATGGTTGCGGATCATCCTTTGTGGTCGATGTGAAGTCTAAACAAGGCCTTGATCCCATATTAATGGAGTTGAAAAAGTCGATACTCAACAAGTCTGTTGAGGCTTACTCCCAAGGGGGAGATGGGGTGCTTAGGTACCAAGATAGATTATGTGCTTCGGATATTGATGGCTTGAGAGAGCAAATTCTAGAAAAAGCTCATGGTTCACGATATTCTATCCATTTGGGAGCCACCAAGATGTACCGTGATCTATAAGAAGTCTATTAATGGAATGGTATGAAGACGAATATAGCGGGTTTTATAGCCAAATGTCTGAATTGCCAACAAGTTAAGGCCGAACATCAAGGACCTGGAGGCTTGTCTCAAAATATAAATATTCCCATTTGGCAGTGGGAAGATGGCCCTAAATGAGTCCAATTTGTGGACTCATCAACATCCCCAACTTAAACGTTTGCTTGAGCTCAAACTACTCATCCAAAGATCAATTGTGTACTCAAAGATTCAAGTTGTGACACACCATTACCAAAGATTCTCATGCTCACAATACTTGCTACTAATGCAAGTTCAAACTCAACCACAGTATCAGAATGCCCTCACACAAAGAATGATTCCATATTCACACACAGAAGTTAATTAATTTATGATCAGGAATCAGATGCAACGCTCACACTTAGAAAGAGGTACACAATGCATGTTTTTACCCATATGTTTGCCATTATTTTCCGATCGATCTTCGATTAAGCTTACTCAAGATCAAAAAAGTATTTTCAAGGCTTGTAATAGGGCTGAGTGCAAAGGTATGGTCATTTTAGGCTCAATGACTAAAGATCCTCATGAACTGTGTAGCTTTCAACACTTCCTTTTCTTCACCTTCTTCTATCAATTTTTCTTTTATTGCTTCTAAGTGATCATGTTATTCACTCCATGGATATCTTGGAAACTCCATTTCTTTTGGACTTTTATTCCACAATCTTCTTTTTCATTCTTTTGTTTTCTTTTTTCTTTTTCTCTTACTCTCATTTTTTTTTAAAAAAAATAGAGGGCTTCCATTTTTCTGCAACACCATGAGTTAGAAGGGACTTTTCTTGCACTTCTTGACTTCTCCTTTTCCTCTTCACCACACCCCAAACTTAAGCTTTTGGCTTAAGTTGGCTATTCACTACATCACAAGTCATGAGGATTACAGGTGGTGGTTGAATAAAGGTCTAGGTTTTATCAAGTTTTCTTTCAAAGAAGGGTAAGGCTCAAAGGGTGTTCAAAAGAGTTTCATACGCTCATGGGTGGGTCACAAAAGAGGTGTATGTCAGATCGGCTCACACTTTTTAAAGTTCTCTAAGATCATTTCAAGAGCACACCTTACTAAATCAATCAGACTAATGGGGCAAATTCTAGGTTAATTCATGCATGGTTCAAAGTGAGCTCATCACACAAGGCATCGATACTAACAGGACTACATACTTTCCCTAGTGTGCAAAGATCATCACAAGAGAAATCAATTTGATACATGGCTAATCACAACGAAATGCAAAGAGTTAAGATATTGCCTATGTAATTTCATTTGGCCTCATTGTAGCCGAACATTCATGTTTGTTCATCGAGAGCACTATTTAAGTCATTAGTATTGATCGGAACCGAGACTTAAATTTGTATGAGAACATCGACTTTCAACACAAGCGGTGGCAAAAAAATTCATAAAACAAAAAAAAATTGAAAGGGTCAAAATTATTTTGCAATTAACCTCAAACAATCGCAAAGCAGTTTTTAAAAACACAATTAAAAACAGACAACCCAAATGTGCACCAAAACACAAGTATCCAAAACAAGCAAAACAAGGTGGGCATCACCCCACCAAAAATAAAAACATTTGTCCTCAAATGCAAATAACAAAAAAAATCATTGCGCATGAGTATAAAATTGCTAAAAATAAATTTGGGGTTTGGAAAACCAACCTTAGATGTCGATTATAATACTTTTGAAATTCTAGGAGGCAATGTAATCCACTCCAAGCACTAATTATCGACTACAATACTAAAGGCAAGCAATAATCTACAAAATATTACCTTGATGAGAAGTTGAGAAGTTTAAAAGGAAGGAGAGTGGGAAAATTTAAAAATTCTAAGATTTTTGGCACTTTATAACCGTTCAGTTCTTGTCCATTAGGTGATGTTAGTCAACTCGCCGACCCACTCAACGGTCCGCCGAGAAGTCATTTTTCTCACCCGTCTTCAAACTATTCAATTTTCTGGGTGTGAGATTGGCGGTCTGCATCAAGATCGCCAAGTAGGTTGGCGATGCACCGAGCTGTTTTTCGAGTTTGCTCAGTTTTATGGACTCTGTACAACTCTTTTATTGAGACAAACGGCGGATCCAATCGGGCTCGCCAACCTGTTAAGCGACTCGCGGAATGGACTTTCTGCTCGCCAACATGAGATTTTCCACACTTTGCTTGGTTTTTCTGCAAACATCAACACACCATTATTTATAAAAGTAAAATCCTAAATTTATGACCTTGGGTTGCCTCTCAACAAGCGCCTTATATAACGTCGTGGCACTACGCAACTCCTCACTCAAGTTCCATTAGTGAGGTTTGCATCATTTTCATGAGGCCACCCCTCTTTTGGCTCTAGGTATAGGACCTGCATACACAAACAATAAACAAAGAAAAACAAAACTAAAAGTAAAATTAGTAAAAACTACACTAAAAAGAACAGAAAGCTCTAGTTAACTACATTTTCACGTGAGACCAGTCCCCAATAGCGGCGCCATTTTGATGTTTATCGTAACCAATGACACTAACCTACGGTTCGAGTGTCTACGATCGTCAATAATATAGTAATGCAACTGAGGGTTGAAGTCGTGTCCCAAGGGAGTGGTAGTGAAAATAGTAGTTAAGCTATAATTTTATTCTAATTAGCTATAGTTTGAGAAATTATTGAATAAAAACAAGGTAAATTGGAAGGGTGACACGGAAGTGTCAAATATCAATGGGGGTTTTGTCACAAGATATGGGAAAACAGTAAAATATAAAGGAAATAAAGTATGGGGAGGAATTCTTGGGGTGTGACCGCAATATATATTGATATAAATCGTTGGGTACATGCTTTCGATTGGAAATTTGCAAGATAATAGTGACTAGTCTAATCTTTAGATGGAAATAAGTTCCCTCTCGGGCAACTTACCCCTTTTCAAATGGGTTCCTCTCGGACACCTATTTGCCGCATGAAGGCTAACCTACGCCTTACCCCACTCACTCTCTCAAGCTGAGTGTTAGGATATGGGACTAGGGCTCACCATCTCGGGATGAACCTCATGTCGACCCACTCCTTAGGCCATCAGTCTAGCGGTCTTTGTTTCGCAACCTCTCTCTTAAGCAAGCCGAAAAAACATGGGTGGTTTTGTATTTGCACCTACAAACCCATTAAATTAAACCACAACCACAAGGTGAAATCACCATTAAAATACATCTAACCTATCGGCAAACAAGACCCAACACCAATATCAACACATATTTGCTAAATCAAACACCAAGAATGAGGGGTTTTAGCCACACATCAAGAAATAACAAAATACACCTAAAATAATAATAAAATCAAATGGGTATAAGGAAGTAAACCTTGATTTAAGCAAAAGAAGCAGAATGGAGAAGACCCACTTCCAACTTGGGGAAAATGAAATCCTTCGTTCTTCAAGTTTCCCACAAAACCCTATTCAAACCTAAGAGAGAAATATGTCAAAAAGTACTATTCTATTCTGGAAACTAAAATATATGTTCGACCTATAAAAATAATAACTACGGCTAGTATATATTTTTCAGATTTAGTGTTGCGTTAGAACGTTCGGTGAGGTTAGACACGACCGCCGAATGACTCAGTGAATCGCCCTTGTTATGGTTCATCGCCTTTTGTACTTTGCCTTCAGCTTGTTTGTGTTCTGGACCATTAGGCGCTATAGCATTTCTTTGCGAAATTGTTCGGCATAGTTTCATCGCATTTTTTATCCACTTCTTTTAGGGCTTCGCATACTGGAACAAAGGGCGGAGTGCTTCCCTTCGGAGATTCGCTAATATTGATTGGCGAAGCTCAAGCTTAAGTATTTACGTTCTTTCCAACCTTTGTGTTCCTTTTTGCACCAAGTGTCCATGCTTACGTTAAAACTTCAAATACCTGAAACTTAATAGTTTTCATCAGATATTGTGACAAATAAGCATTTGAGGACATCATTAGTCCGACAACTAGAAATAAGGCTAGTTCTAACGTTGGCCACCGTTAAAAATACTTCTAAGTGAAAGATTTACCAATACATACATCAACTCTATTCAAGAATTACTTAGTTATTATTCATACGTTGTTAATTGCTCATGGTTCCCACAACCCTAGTTGTCGATTTAACTATTCATGCTTGAAAGAACACAATTGATATTTTTAGAAGAAGAATTCATGAACTTAGGTATTTAGTAGAAGAAACCTGTAATCTCTAGTTGAAATTCAAAGCAAAAATTTTATAAACTGAAATTAGGAAATCAAATTGCCAAAATATTCAAACCAAAAATTTTATTAACCGAAATTAGAAAATATCAAGAACTAAAAGTATATAATGGTGTCTAACCCCCATAAGTGATGTTTACATACCTTATTTGTAGAAAAACTTGTCCTAAACAAAAAGGAAATGTAATAAGGAAATAAAACTTCTGGACGCGACTTCGATCGACGAGACTGACGTACGGACCGTGGTTATACCTACATTCCGTAGGTTCCTTTCGTACCTTGATACTTAGAAATTTTCCACAAAGGTTGGAACCTTCAACTTTATGATACAAACGACCGGTATGCAAAACGGACCGTAGGTTGACCTACGGTCCATGGGTCCTATTTTCGTGGCTCCACACTTGGAATTTTTAATCTGGTACTGGAACTCCAAATCTTCGATCTCATCGATGATTGTGCAGGACGGCCCATGGGTCGACCTACACTCCATCACTGGCCTCTGTGGTTCCACACATATTTATACTTCCCTGATGATCTTTCCACACCTACCCACAACGGACTGTGACTAGACCTACGGTCTGTAGGTCACCTCTGTGTGTGGCTCCTTCTGCAGAATTTCAGCTGTCATCTCTCTCGACCTCGTCCAAGCCTATTTCCTACAAATATAACACAATAAACATTAATTCCAATACAAAATGTCCCTAGACACACACAACTCTTAAGTGAAATGTATTAAAGATACCGTAAACTCATGGTTTATCAACACCCTCAACTTTAATTTGTTATTTTTCCTGAAGCGACGCACTAAGACTCTAAACGATACATCTGTAGAAGCAGACATTCAAACTCAAGCAATCAAATGGCTTTCTATCCCGACTCCCTTTTCTAGTGAAAATCTTTTCATTCAGACTGAATCAAGATAACTCATGTGGATCAAAATATGACACAGATCGACCAACAGAAACCACAACATACACTTTTAACAATCACCAAGGTACCAACTTTCCGATAATGTAACTAGTGGCCTCACTTCAAACAAATTCTTTTCACTCAGAAGATATTAATTTTAAAATTTTAGGATTCATTCAACACTCAGGCTCAGAAGTGACTTCAAGGACAGTTAGTGCTCAATACCATAGGCTTGCCCTTATTTTCATTGCTTAGACTCTCCAAATTAGTTTCTAGGATCACTATAGGACTTTCTTAGCTTAAACGTAGGCTCACGGCCAGGTGTGATACATTTGTGTACTTTTTTAGTGACTTTCTACCCTCCTTGACATTCCATTGGCTTTTTACCTCTTTATCGACCTATTTTTGGCATCCTTTCATTTTATTTTCTTTCCCTTGACTCTTTTCAACATGGATGTGAGTTTTGACTTTGTGTCTCTTATTTTTCACTTTTTCTTTTTCTTTCACTTTATTTTTCTTTATTTTTTCAGCACTTTTATTCATCATTTATTTGCTTCTTTTGCAGAAAGTCACACCCTCTTCTATATTTTCTATTTCTCTTTTAAACACAGAACTCTTTTCATACCTTTTTTTTTCTTTCGGTTTCCTTTTTCATAGCCACCCTCAACATATGGATTTTACATTAGTTAAGGTGCACAATATCCGATGTCAGAGCAGGGCCAAGATCAAGGTAAATTTTTTCCTTAGCCACCCTCACCTTAACCTTTTGGCCTAAGTAAAGGTGCACATGTCCAAGGAGGGACTGGGGCCAAGACAATATTCTAAGGGAAGGCTAGTTAGGTGAATCAAAACAAATGGTCTATTTATGGCTCAAATATTTGGATCAAAAGGGAACAATGCTTTCATTTAGTCGGATCATTTTAGGCTTAAGTGTAGTAATTTGAACAAGGGCCTATGACCACTTCCCAACTTCTAGCCTAGATCATCTTAGCAGGACAAACGGGGCAAGTTCTAGATTGGCACAACGGTTTGAACATTCAACTTTTCTCACACACTCTTGGCACATTGTTTCATTACCAGATTATCAGTTTACCAGTCCAAGTTTTAGCTTAGGTCAAGAGGTCAAATCAGTTCCTTATCACATCACATTGAGATCCAACACATTCAACTCAGCCAGACTATCGATTTAGCACATCAATTTTTCAGCTTTTTTATGTCATCATGCTTTCATTTTTTCACTTACTACTACACATACATTCCTAAACATGCCGGTTAAAGAAAAATTAAAACAGACTCCTGGGGGAAAAGAACATAGGTAAGAAAACCTAAGAGAGGAATATTAGTTGGGTTACTCAGACTTCACCCTATCACTCACAATCCATTTACCCCACCCCCAACAAAATAAAGTGCAATTTTTCCCAATGCACAAAACGTAAAATATAAAGGTTCGGGTGAAGCAAATTTGTGGTGCATAATGTCGAAGACCTCTCAATAAGCGGGTGGGTACAGTTTCTCGGAGCCCGCTGTATCAACACTTGGGGCACCATTAGTAGTGCTCACATCTACCATCTCTAAACCCTCAGTAGTGCTAAGATCAACAATCGTCGCACCATCAGTAGTGGTCACGTCAACTCTCACTGCACCATCAATAGTGCTCACGCTGCTAGCGGCACCAAAAACTACCCCCATATCTCGCTACTAGTGTATCTCCTCATTAACTATGGATGCACTCTGGCCACCTCAAGCCCTTGGCGCTCCCTCTTGCGAGCTCCCAACCTCGGTGTCATCATAAGTACGACTAGAGCGGGGGCACTTCCCAGCATGACGGGAAGAAACAGGCGGCAACATCTTAGCTCCGAATAATGCATCCAACACCGTATTATCAACTGGTGTTGTGGGGGATGACTCAGGCTCAGTCTCTAGAGGAGCTAGGAGGGTATCAAGACCGGCCCGGAGACCAGCTAACTCAAAAGTAGAAACATAAGTGGTGGGGGATTGTCACTCTAGAACTTTAAACTAGAAGGCATCCAGGCGCTTATAAACAGTCAGGACCTTCTGGTCCATCATGTGCTCCATACGCTGTTCAATCCTAGCCTCATACTCCGTTATCGTACACTGCATCCAAGGCATCACATGCTCAAGCAGGGTAACCATCTGGGTCTCCAACTTCTGGACACGATCTAAGGGCACAGAAACAGACCCTGAGGAGGCAGTGACTCTGGAGGAGCTAGGAGCCTGACTGGTGGCCGGAGATGGGGAAGTCGAGGCACCCTCAGTAGTGGCTGGAGGGGCAAGCTCCTCACTATGCATTTTCTCCACATCTGCTAGCAACTCCGCTACCAATGGTGGCACCTAAACCTGTCGCTCTCTGTGAGGTGCAGCTACATTGGCCTCATCTTGAATTAGGTCGATATATAGAGTCTTCGTCGCCTGAAGAAAACTACCACAGTGTAAAACTAGTACTCCAGTATCCCTGCACAATTGGAAAATGAGGTATGGGAAGGGTAAGGTGGTTGTGGCCTTGAAGGCCCTCTAATGTATCTTCGCAATAAGGATGCGGGAGAATTTGACTTCTATCCCAGCAACTAAAGTGGTAACCATAACTGCTCGGTCCCATGTAAGTATAGTATCTGCCTAGGTCGGGCACACACGGTTCCGCACCAGCAACCAAAATAATTTGGCTACAAATGTCAGGGTAACCTTCTTGATACACAAGCTCGGGGTGCCACTAGACATACTGTCCGTCTGTAGCAAGATGACAGGCTAACCAGTGCAAAAGGTTCTCCCTCTGATCTGCATTCATCATAAATTCCCCACTCCGAACAATATCCATGCGATAGTCGAACTCAGCCGTGTTGATAGGAAGAGTGTGGCCTGGACCGTAGATGAACCTGCGGAGACTGGTGGCTGGACGGAGGACTTGGCCCATCTTTCAATCAATCCTCTGAGGGTGGCTGCATAGGAAGCATAGGACTCCCTAACAATCTCCTCACTGAAGGACCCTGGGCTACAGAGCATCCAATCGCACTTATGCCTCTAGAAGAGAGTGTGGATGTCGAGCGTGGTATGAAGGCTGCCTGTGCGAACCCAACACTCCTCGGTGACTAGTTGAGCAATCCTGTCCTTCTCAGTTAGCATGCGAGCATCTCTATATATCTAGTACTTGCCATGTACACCCTATCTATTGGGGTCCCTTGGAATTTATGCAGGATCGGTATTCGGGGGCACTGGGATGTCACTCGCACTAGTAGCCTCGGAGGATGAGGCAGTGATGCGATTAGAGTTGGAGCTGCAGATGGTCCCGGAACCTGATGCGGACTCAGATCCAAACGGTGAACCGATCGGTGTATCCCCCTCATCAGACTAGGGGCAGTGAACATGTCGGGTTGCACCTGCCGGGCTTGGTTCCTTTTTATGTCTGGTGTAGTGGGAGATGTCCTTGTTGGAGGTGGGATATATGCAGGGTCAGTCTTCACATTAGTATCCTCATCGATCAGCCGAAAGGATGGTGCCACTATCTGTAGGTTGATCACGCGCGCTCCAAAATCACTTCTCTAAATCTTTCCTTTTTCGAATGGCCTTGGAACGCTTCCACGCTATCAAATATAGAATTACAACTATATTATGGTCATTTTGACACTAAAATCGCAAGAAATGAAGAGAGACCAATTTCGAGGTCAAAACGGGGAAAGTGGGACCCGCGCTGGAAATTCTGAAATTAATCCCAAATATAGGTCCTAATCAGTTCCCCAAAATAGGTCCTAATGTGGCCATTCTAGAACTGATGGAACTGTCAAAACTTCATTCTGAGGTCATTTACCTGATGTTTTGACTAATGTAAACTATTTAAGTTTCAAAAGCTCCAAAATAAGTAAACGGGCATAAACCCAAACGAACGACCCGACAACTGAACAGTCAGTGCCAGCTAGTCATAAATTATTTGGGGTTGCTATAGGAACGCTCTAAATGATGAGAAGGAGGAATTAAGGCAAAAAATTTACCTGGAGGGTCATTACAATACTATTCCCAATAATATATACTCATGCTCATTTGTTTAAAAACATAAATTTTTTTCTTTGGTTTGAGATAATTGTTGAAACTACCCTCTTAAAAGAGGTAACTTATCTTGAAATATCTTCTGAACTCATAACTCATTCAGAAATCTCAGTTTCTATTTTATCAATCTAAATATTGATACATTTCGAAATTATTGTCCCCTTATACTCTTACTCAATTTGTACTTGAAATCTCTTTCTCAAAAACATATCAAAACCATATTTTAATATGATCATTAATGACTCAGGAATCATACTACATAAATATTGATGGTATATCTAGATACCATACTACTAATACATTAATGGCATACTCGATTTTCTTACTAATCATGGTTTAGAAACTCTTTTATCAAAACTCGTCTTTACTTTCTCAAAACTTGGTTTAAAAACTCAAGTGTTGGCTTTAAAAAGCTTTCCAAAATTTATAACTCAAATCGTAAAGTTCATGTGGAATTATGGACATGAATGACTCAACTCAAGGTTCTTAATAGTAATAAGGAACTTCAGTACTCAGAACTCAAGACTCAAGAACTCAAGGACTCAAGAACTCGAAACCCATAACAAACGATATCTCTCCGGTAAAAAATAATCAATTCATACGGTTGATGCTAAAATATAGACATGAACGAATCAACTCAAGAATTTTAATGCATAACATATATTAATTAAAATATTAGGAATAGAATTTCAAAAAGAAACATTAACTAAAGAACTCAAATAAACTTATCTCAAGAATACTTAAATGTAGGGAGAGAATCCTAGATTAATCTTTTACAGATTTGAAAGTAGATGTAGGGAGTGACGGCGAACTAGTTCAACTCTATGATAGCCTTAAATACTTGAAAGAACAAGTTTCTTTAAGAATCTTAAATAAAAATTTGATTAGAAGCCTTAAAACGTAACCCTAGCTTGAAGAAGAAAAATCAAGAAAATCATTTTTGAGATTCTTGAATTAGTTTCTTGAAATCTGTATGGCTAAGATTATGATTTTCGTTAATGATTCATCATTGTATGGAAGAATATTAGTTGGAAAGAATGGAATTCTTTGAGAAATACTTACCTTGTAGAAGAATCTTGAAAAAAATTGAAAGAATCTTGAATGGAGTCTTCTACTTTGATTTTTCTTTAGGGTTTTAAGAGAGAATAAAATGATGAATTAAGAGTTGAAAATCTGATTGTTTTGTATCTTTAATTTGTCAAGAAATTCATTTAGGTTTTTCTTAGAGGAAAAATGTCACGCCCCGAGCCTACACCCTGGACGTGGCTGGCACTCGAAGGCCATTACTGGCCCCCAAACGAACCCTTGGCCTTGCTTTCTTAACTCAGCGGAAAACTCAATGCAATGCAAGGTTTTAAAACAACCTGACTGAAATAAAATCTGGCCAAAAAGGCAACGCGAGTCTCAAAATAGAATATTTACATATATACATAGATGAGAGACTCCAAACCAACTAACTGACTGTCTATGAAGCCTCTAATATACTGAGTTGGATACTGGGACAGACCCCACGACATCCTAATAAAACAAAACTTGAGGGAACAAAATAACCGAGTCCTCCGAAATGCAAAGAGGCTCACCACTGACTCTGAAGTACTCAACTGGATCAACAGCGAACCGGATGCTGGCCCTGGGAACCTGTGTCTGCATCATAATAAGATGCAGGCCAACTGGCATTAGTACATTGAATGTACGAGTATGCGAGCTGGAAAGCTAAACCACAACTTAAACTTGGAAGTAGTACAAAGGAACTCTTACCTTGGCTCTGTTCAACACAAGAATAATTGAACTCAATATATAAAGCAATGCGACACACGCAATATATAAAGCTTGCAAAATAGTGTAAACAACTTAGCTTCTTAAAGATAAAACAATAACAACTCAACTTAACTTATATAAAAGTAATATAACTTTAGTGGGAGACTCTTTCAACCGACAATCACCACTATGAGCCCTAGTGGTGATATAACGTTTTACCTTACGTTTCCCAAGGACCATCCTATACCTTGCCGGGATATAGGAAGCTAACTTTACCAAGTGGATCCACTAGCTTAACTTTACAGATTCATCTAAAAAGTATGACCCGTTAACTCCCATGTTAGCGCATGGTTCTTATGGAGAGTTGAGTTTAGATGAACTCGTGTCCCCAATTTGGTGCTCAAGACTACTCCCAAAAATACTTAGCTCATAAGTGTTTTAAACACATCTTTCTTTATTTGAGATAATTACTCATAATCTTGCCCGAAGGCTCACTTGGAAACATTGTTCCTTTTTCTTGAAAACTAGCCCAAAGGCTCTGTTGGAATCATAGTTCCTTTCTTACTCAAATGTAAAAACATTTGGAAACTTCTTTGGGAATACATAGTTCCCTAATAAGTTTTGAGAAATGAACTCAACTTTAAACTCTTAACTTAACTTGAAACTTGACTTAACATGAAACTTGACTTTGCTTGAAACTTGAGCCTTAAAATGAAGTTAAAACATTCAACAAAGACTCTTGGAAAGCTTTAAAGACTTGCTTTGACTCCCTTCTTGAACTTCTAGACTCAACTCTTAACTTCCCTTGGGAATACATAGCTCATAAGTGTTTTAAACACATCTTTCTTTATTTGATCACGTGTTATGGATGAGTTCTTGACAGTTAAATGTACCTTGGGGTGTTGGAAACAACTAGGGAACATAGGTACAACACCTAGGAACATGTATGAGAAAGTGGGGAAGGAATGGGAAAGCTTGGCGCTCTGAGAGGCGCGAAGCGCCAGACCTCAAACTTCAGAGAGGTCTGGTTGGGGCTCTGGTAGGGGCGGTGCCCCAGGGGCTGGACCTCAGAGTCCCTCTTGGGGAGCGGTGGCTGGCGCGAAGCCCCATCCCTTTTCCCCGAAAACTTGACTTTTCTCCTCCTTTTCTCCAACTCTAAACCTTCCAATATTCAAATCTTCAACCCCCAAGCACTTAGGATCATCAAAACCCTTAACATACACTAGATTCAACTCAAAAATACCACTAGAAACATACACCGAACTAACAAGAACTACAACACAACACAACTACAACTTCAACAATTTCAACCAACAACTTCAATCAAACACAATCAATCTTTTCTCGAAAATAAACGAGCTTGGTGTGTGGGGGAAAGAACAAACCCAATACTATGAACTCACATACCTAAAAGGGATCGCCCCCGACGATATCCACGACAATCTTTTGACAAAGTCTTGCTTCTTCTTCTCCTTTCTCTCCTTTCTCTCAAGAACCCTAAACCTTACCCTTTTTAAAAAGGGAAAAAATGATCACAATTACGTCTTACACCTTAATATATATCCAAATACAAGGCTAGGGAAAAGACCAAAATACCCTTATAGATTTCCGGACAGATTTCCTGCCAACTGCCCAACTTTCAAAGGGCATAACTCGGTAATACACACTTGGAAACGAGCAAACTTTATGGCGTTGGAAAGACCAATCCACGAACTTTGAAACCATAACTGGAACCACACATAGATCATCCTAAGCTAGGAGTTATAACTGTTCAAAGTTGGCCAAAAATTCATTATTTTCCATACTTAGCCAAATTTTCCAGATTTTTAAATTCTTTCCAAATATGAAAATTTCCAATTCTAAGCCTCTTCATAGTTATTTCTAATTGCCGGATGTTACCAAAAAAGACAAAAACGACCCCTTTTAATGTATTCCCGTCAGCTAATTCGTCACAGCACTGTATCAGGTTACTAAAATGGTCATAACATTTTACTCAAACCTCGGATTGTTGTGAAATTGGTGGCGTTGGAAAGAAGATTCAAATACCCTTTATTTAATAGGTTAAAGGCCACATAAATCTATATATTCTCAGAGATATGGTTGTTTGAAGTTCACCCAAGTACAATCTTACATCAAAACTTAATCGACAAGAAAACTTTCAACTCTACTTTGTGCTAGGAATTTCTAGTGATCTTAATTGTTATCCAAAATCATTTCCACGCTAAAGAATTTAAGTTTACACATATGGAAAATTTAAGAATCACCCGATATGACCCTACAAGTAAATGAAGAATGGTTCGAGTCTTAACCTAGATATTTTTCGGGTGTTCCAATGCATTTGCCTGGTGAGAAAATACAAGCAAATATTTGATGATATTCAACATTTAGTTGTTTGCCCATCAAAATAAGCAGAAAAGATGAGCGGATATATATGTAATGGAGTTGGATACTTAAAAAATATCCTGTGATGCCAAGAGAAAAACTCAAAAGTAGGAGTATAATGGTAAAAGTTAGCACCCAAACTTATGCAACTACAAGAGATGAAAATCCCATATTAGCAGAAGTTTCTTTTTATGGGATCCTCACAGACATAATTTAGTTGTATTTACACCAAAAAGTTTAACGCCTAGGAACCTCTTGAAAATTTCACCAAGGTCTTACCTAGTCTTAAATTAACCTCCCGAAACCAGTGGAATCCATGGAAAATTAATGTGAGTGTCCGATCGACATAAAAATCATAAAGTGAAAACAACAACACTCCTAGACCAAATCCCACATTCTGTAGCTCAGGATGTTGATTAAATCCTCTTATAAGAACTTAAGATATTTAAATCTCTAAAACTTTCAAAAACCTCAACTTTTAAATCCCGCCACAAAACTAACCTCACAAACTAATCAAATATAACTCAGCGAAATTAGCGCGAGGGGTAAAATGGTAATTTTTTAAAAATGACCCTCAAGGTTATTACAAAGAAAAGCAAGTGGGAAGTGTGTCGATACCACAACAACCTCAAAATTAGCCACAAAATGAAAAACAAGTCGAACATTATAATACCTCAAGAAATTATTCATATAATATAGAAAATCTTCCAGGTATTAATATTGATTATATATTTTCTTCCTTTTGCACTACAAAGAAGTAGATAACTTATTTTTATAAATAAAGAAATTTCCTCTTTTCTATCTTCAATTATTTACAGATAGACATGAAAGCCGGAGAGAATGTAGGAAGGATAGATATTGTTGTCTTGACAAGCACTTTCTAAAATGGCTTTGATTAATTAGCTCTTTAAGATAAACTTTTATTCCTGCTACCTGCAATGTGGTTTGTCAATTGTTTGTTTGCTATGTATGATAGTGGGACTATATTCATGGCATATTTGTTAGGCTAAATTGAGTAATTTTTGTTCGAATTTTGTTTTTATCTCAAGAAAATATACATAATGCTTTCAATTTTTATGTTCTTGCATTTCCATTGTTGATCTCTATACTAGTTGAGTTATTTGTACCATGTCTTTTTAGTTTTGCTCATCACAATGTAACACCAAATCTTGGGAAATTAATTTTATTTCACATTGTTATTCGACTTTATCTTTATTATTAATTCAATTTTAAAACTTGTATGTTTTAGATTCCTAGTATAAATTGGTTTGATGTACGTGTTCATTCAACTGACATCAGATAGTCGAGTTCCATCACATGATTCAAAATTGTGTTGTGTTCATTGATTGTCTTGATAAGTGAAAGTGGTCATTATATATGTGTTCTTCATCATAGGGTTCCATAGATTAAGACACTCATAGGCACAAGAAGAGGAGTTCTATTGATGGTGTAACACCCCAAAAAATTATTATAAGACCGGAATTGTTCTTCATTTGCGTATAAGATCGTTTGAGGTTATACTTAAATTGTGATTACATGTTAATGCCAATTATTTATTGTGTGAATAGATTTGGAGATGAATTAAGGTCACAAGAATCTCCTAGCATGGATTAGAGTTGAAAGCTTCCTTACCGATTTAGTTTTGATATAAGATTATACTTTGGTTAACATCAAACAGTCATATCTCTCAGCATATGAAGAACTAGGTGACCTATGACCTGTCACATTAAAGTTCTATGAGTCTTCTTTCCACCGCAACAAAGTTTGCCTCATTTAGAGTTCGTAATAAAAAATATGTTTGTTTTACCAAAGACTACCACAACAAAGTTTTCAAAGAATATGACTTTTATCTCTCACTTTCAAAGAAATATAGTCCTATATCCTCTTTACCCGGATAATTATTGTTGAATAGACTATCCCAAATATCTCCATGAAGAACTACTTCAAATTTAAGAGTACGAGGCAATATATTTGAGAACTCATGCACAATACGTCTAACTTTAGAAGGAGGATCAGCCTGGAAACAATTATTGAGCATTCCAGGTGCAAATTTTGGGGCACATGAGATGCACAAAGTTCCCCTTAAAGCTATATAAGAAGAGGCATACTACTAGTTATAGAGAGGAGAGCGTGTGTTCCTATTGAATGTTGCCCATTCATCAATATATATATATATATATATATATATATATATATACATTGTACATTATGTATAAGGTCGTATAGGAAACATTCAATAGGAATGCACCTTCTGTTCCCTATAATTAGTAGTCTATCTATTCATATCTACATTTCAGGGGAAGTTTTGACATCTCATGTGCTCTGAAATTTGCACCTCGAATGCTCAATAATTGTATGCAAGCTCATCCTCCTTCTAACGTTAGGTGTAAGGTGGATGAGTTCTCTGTGATATTGCCTCATACTATCAAATTTGAACTAGTTCTGCATGGGGATATCTGGGATAGTCTATTCAATAATAATTTTCCGGATAAAGAAGATACAGGGCTATACTTATTTGAAAGTGACAGAGAAAGGTCATCCTCTTTGTGAACTTACTTGTGGTAGTCTCTTGTAGAATGGTCAAACATTTTATTTCTGAACTCTAAATGAGGCAAACTTGGTGGCGTTGGAAAGAAGAATCATAGAATTTTAATTTGATAGGTCATAGGCCACCTAAGTCATCATATTCTGAGAGATATGATTGTTTAAAGTTGACACAAGTAGAATCTTATATCAAAACTGAATCGGTAAGGAAACATCCAACTCAACTTTCTGTTACGGGATTATTGTGACCTTAATTCATCTCCAAATCAATTCCCACATAAATAATTGACCTTACCACTAAACGAAAATTTCAGAATCACCCAATATGACCTTATAGTCAACTGAAGAACGGTTCGGGTCTTAGGTTAGAAATTTTTAGGGTGTTACACCATCCACACAACCCATCTTCTTGTACCTATGAGTGTCTTAATTAACAGTACCATAAGATGAGGAAAGTATATATAATGAATACTTTCACGTAGCAACAGAATCAATAAACACAAAACAATTTTAATTGTGATAGCACTCGACTATTCCAATTCACTTGAATCAAGACGTATATCAACCCAATTTATACTAGGAAGTTTAAACATACAAGTTTAAATGTTGAATTATTAATATAGTTAAAGTTGAATAACAATGTGAAAACAAAACAATCTCTTAAGAACTGGAGTTACATTGTGATGACCAAAAATAAAATGATGTGGTTCAAATAACTCAACTATTACAGAAATCAACAATGAAAATGCAAAAACATAAAGCTAGAAACAATCATGTCTATATTCTTGAGATAAATAAATATTGAACCAAAATTACTCAATTCAGCCAAACAAATATATCATGAATGTAGTTGCACTATCATACATAGCCAACAAACAATTTACAAACTAGATTGCAGGTAGTAGTAGTAAAAGTTTTTATTAAGGAGCTAATCAATCAAAGTCATTTCAGAAAGTAGTTGTCGAGACATCAATGTCTAGCCTTCCTAATATTTCTCCAGCTATCATGTCTATATCTTTATCTATTGCTACGTGCAATCTAGTTTATCAATTTTCTTGGCTATGTATGATAATGCAACTACATTCATGGTATATTTGTTTGGAGAAATTGAGTAATTTGTGTTTGAATTTTGTTTTTATCTAAAGAAAATAGACATAATGCTTTCTAGTTTTATGTTCTTGCATATCCATTGTTGATCTATATACTAGTTGAGTTAGTTGTACCATGTCTTTTTAGTTTTGCTCTTCACAATGAAAAACCAAATCTTAGGAATTTTTTTTGCTTTCACATTGTTATTCGACTTTATCTTTATTATTAATTCAACTGTTAAACTTGTATATTTTAGCTTCCTAGTATAAATAGTGTTGATGTATGTGTTGATTCAACTTACTTCAGATAGTTCAATTCAATCCGTATTTAAATTGTTTTGTGTTCAATGATTGCCTTGATAACTGAAAGTGGTCATTATATATGCTTTCTTCATCATATGATTCTGTTGATTAAGACCCTCATCGGCACAAGAAGAGGGGTTGTATGTATGGTGTAACACCCCAAAATTTGATGATAAGACCCGAACCGTTCTACATTTGCATAAATGATTGTATCATGTGATTCTTAAATTGTGCTTACGTGTTCAAGTCAATTATTTAATGTGTGAATAGATTTGGAGATCAGTAAATGTCATAAGAGTCCCCTAGCACAAATTTGAGTTTAAAGCTTCCGTACCAATTGAGTTTTGATAAAAGATTAAACTTTTGTTAACTTCAAACAACCATATCTATCAGCATATGATGAATTAGGCGACACATGTTAAATTTCTATGAGTCTTCTTTCCAATGCTACCAAGTTTGCCTCATTTAGAGTTTGAAATAGAAAAACTATGCCATTTTACCATAGACTACCATAATAGAGTTTTCAAAGAAAAAGGTCATCCTCTTTGAAAATTCTATTGTGGTAGTCTTTGGTAAACAATCATAACTTTTTTTTTGAACTCTAAATGAAGCAAACTTGATGGCATTGGAAAGAAGACTTGTTGAACTTTAGATTTACAGTTCATATGCCACTTAATTTATAATATGATGTGAGATATAATTGTTTAATATTGACCTAAGTAGAATTTTATATCAAAATTCAATCGTTATAGAAGCTTTGAACTCAACTTTGTTCTTGGAGATTCTTGAGACCATAATTCATTTCCAAGTCTATTCCCACGTTAAATAATTTACCTTAACACGTAAGCACAGTTTAAGAATCACTCAACACGATCTTATACACAAATGAAGAATGGTTCGGGTATTAGCTTAGAATTTTTCAGGGTGTTAGCACCATCCACACATCCCTTCTTCTTGTTCCTATGAGTATTAATAAACAATACCAAACAATAAAGAAAGAATATATAGTGACCACTTTTAGTTATCAAGACATTAAATGAACACAAAAGAATTTTTAATTGTGATAGCTCTCGACTATCCCAAGTCAGTTGAATCAGCACGTATATCAACCCAATTTATACCGGGTAGTTATATAAAAGTTTTACAATTGAATTATTAATAAAGGTAAAGTAGAATAGCAGTGTTAAAGAAAAAAATTATCCCAACAACTCGTGTTACATTGTCATGAGCAAAACTAAAAAGACATGGTTCGAGTAACTCAACAACTACAAAGATCAACAATCAAAATGCAAAAACATAAAGCTAGAAAGCATTATGTCTATTTTCTTGAGAAAAAAAACAAAATTTGAACCAAAATTACTCAATTCAGCCAAACAAATATGACATGAATGTAGCTGCACTATTGTACATATCCAATAAACACTTCACAAACTAGATTGCAGGTAGCAAAAATAAAAATTTTGTTAAAGAGATAGTTAATCAAAGCCATTTTACAAAGTAGTTTTCAAGAACACTTTGTAGTTTTCCTACATTTTCTCCACCTATCATGTCTATCTCCATATCAATCACTTTGTTGCTTCCCCTTTCAGAACCTCCATCTATTTCTGTCTCATGCGGTAATATAATCCCCACAAGAAGTGCCTGATGTTCCATTCAAAAAGAACCTCCACAAGGTGAAAGACAGCTCTACAAGTATTAGAAAAAATATAGAAAATATAGACATACTTTGAGAATCACTACACATGATTGTAGATGCAAGTATAAGAACCTAAAGGTCATTTATAAGCATTCTCATCACTAAATATTTGGTAAGCATGAACTCCACTAGAGCACTAGATTTCTCAAACCTACATATAATGGGAAATGCAAATCCATTTCTAGTAAAAACATGCATTTGAAAGGATGCACTTCTACCTTCCAAAACTTAGCCCTTGCCGAGGATTATTTTTACTAGAATGTAGTTGCACTATCGTACATAGCCAACAAACACCTCACAAACTAGATTGCAGATAGCAACAATAAATGTTTTTGTTAAAGAGATAATTAATCAAAGCCATTTCAGAGAGTAGTTTTTAAGAACACAAAGTCTAGTTTTCCCACATTTTCTCCAACTATCATTTCTATCTCCATATCAATCACTTTGTTGCTTCCCCTTTCAGAACCTCCATCTATTTCTGTCTCATGCGATAATATAATCCCCACAGGAAGTGCTTGATGTTCTATTCAAAAAGAACCTCCACAAGATGAAAGACAGCTCTACAAGTATTAGAAAAAAATATAGAGATTATAGACATACTTTGAGAATCATTGCACAGGATGGTAGATGTAAGTACAAGAAGCTAAAAATCATTTATAAGCATTCTCATCAATAAATATTTCGTACGCATGAACTCCACCAGAGCAGTAGATTTCTCAAACCTACATCTATTGGGAAATGCGAATACATTTCTAGTAAAAACATACCTTTGCAAGGGTGCACTTCTAGTTTGCAAAACTTAGACCTTGCCGAGGACTGTTTTTACTAAAATGTAGTTGCACTATCGTACATAGCCAACAAACACTTCACAAACTAGATTACAGGTAGCAACAATAAATGATTTTGCTAAAGAGATAACTAATCAAAGTCATTTCAAAAAGTAGTTTGCAAGATAACAATGTCTACTTTTCATAAATTTTCTCAAACTATCATGTCTATCTCCATATCAATCACTTTGTTGTTTCCCCTTTCAGATCATCCATCTATTTTTGTTTCATGCAGTAAAATAATCCCTACAGAAAGTGCTTGATGTTCAATTCAGAAAGAACATCCACAAGGTGGTAGACAACTCTACAAGTATAAGAAAAGAATATAGAGATTATAGACATACTCTGAGAATAATTGCACAGGATTTTAGATGCAAGTTTAAGAAGCTAAATATCATTTATAAGCAGTCTCATTACAAAATATTTGGTACGCATGAACTCCACCAAAGTAGTACATTTCTCAAACCTACATATAACGGGAAATGCAAATCCTTTTCTAGTAAAAACATGCCTTTGGAAGGGTGCACTTCTACTTTACAACAGTTAACCCTTGTTGAGGACTGTTTTTACTAGAATGTAGCTACACTATCGTACATAGCCAACAAACACTTCACAAACTAGATTGTAGGTGGCAACAATAAAAGTTTTTGTTAAAGAGATAATTTATCTAATTCATTTCAGAAAGTAGTTTCCAAGAACACAATGTCTAGTTTTCATACATTTTTCCAACATCCATGTCTATCTCCATATCAATCACTTTGTTGCTTCCCCTTTCAAAACATCCATCTATTTTTGACTCATGCAGTAAAAAAGGCCCCATAGGAAGTGCTTGATGTTCAACTCAGAAGGAACATCCATAAGGTGAAAGATAGCTCAACAGGTATAAGAAAAGAAAATAGAGATTATAGACATACTTTTAGAATCACTCCACAGGATTGTAGATGCAAGTATAAGAAGCTAAAAATCATTTATATGCATTCTCATCACTAAATATTTGGTACGCATGAACTCCACCAAGTCAGTAGATTTCTCAAACCTACATATAATAGGAAATGCAAATCCATATCAAGTAAAACATGCCTTTTCAAGGGTTCACTTCTACTCTGCAAAACATAACCCTTGTCGAGGACTATTTTTATTAGAATGTAGCTGCTCTATCGTATATAGCGAACAAACACTTCACAAACTAGATTGCAGGTAGCAAAAATAAAAGTATTTGTTAAAGAGATAATTAATCAAAGCCATTTTAGAAAGTAGTTTTCAAGAACACAGTGTCTAGTTTTCCTACATTTTCTCCACCTATCATGTCTATCTCCATATCAATCACTTTGTTGCTTCCCCTTTCAGAACCTCCATCTAATTTTGTCTCATGCGGTAATATAATCCCCACAGGAAGTGCATGATGTTCCATTCAAAAAGAACCTCCACAAGGTGAAAGATAGCTCTACAAGTATTAGAAAAAAATATAGAGATTATAAACATACTTTGAGAATCACTGCACAGGATTGTAGATACAAGTATAAGAACCTAAAAATCATTTATAAGCATTCTCATCACTGAATATTTGGTACACATGAACTCCAATAAAGCACTAGATTTCTCAAACCTACATATAATGGGAAATGCAAATACATTTCTAGTAAAAACATGCCTTTGCAAGGATGCACTTCTACTTTCCATAACTTAGCCTTTGCCGAGGATTATTTTTACTAGAATGTAGTTGCACTATCGTACATAGCCAACAAACACCTCACAAACTAGATTGCAGATAGCAACAATAAATATTTTTGTTAAAGAGATAATTAATCAAAGCCATTTCAGAAAGTAGTTTTCAAGAACACAAAGTCTAATTTTCCTACATTTTCTCCAACTGTCATGTCTATCTCCATATCTATCACTTTGTTGCTTCCCTTTTCAGAAACTCCATCTATTTTTGTCTCATTCGGTAATATAATCCCCACAGGAAGTGCTTGATGTTCCATTCAAAGAGAACCTCCACAAGGTGAAAGACAGCTCTACAAGTATTAGAAAAAAATTAAAGTGATTATAGACATATTTTGAGAATCATTGCGCAGGATGGTAGATACAAGTACAAGAAGCTAAAAATCATTTAACAGCATTCTCATCACTAAATATTTGGTATTTATGAACAGCACCAGAGCAGTAGATTTCTCAAACCTACATATATTGGGAAATGCAAATCCATTTCTACTAAAAACATAGCTTTGCAAGAGTGCACTTCTACTTTGCAAAACTTAGCCCTTGCAGAGGACTATTTTTACTAGAATGTAGTTGCACTATCGTACATAGCCAACAAACACATCACAAACTATATTGCAGGTAGCAACAATAAATGTTTTTGTTAAAGAGATAACTAATAAAAGTCATTTCAAAAAGTAGTTTTCAAGTAGACAATGTCTAGTTTTCCTAAATTTTCTCCATCTATCATGTCTATCTCCATATCAATCACTTTGTTGTTTCCCCTTTCAGATCATCCATCTATTTTTGTCTCATGCAGTAAAATAATCCCTACAGAAAGTGCTTGATGTTCAATTCAGAAAGAACATCCACAAGTTGGAAGACAACTCTACAAGTATAAGGAAAGAATATAGAGATTATAGACATACTTTGAGAATAATTGCACAGGATTCTGGATGCAAGTATAAGAAGCTAAAAATCATTTACGAGCAGTCTCATTACTAAATATTTGGTACGCACGAACTCCACCAAAGCAGTAGATTTCTCAAACCAACATATAATGGGGAATGCAAATCCATATCTAGTAAAAACATGCCTTTGCAAGGGTTCACTTCTACTCTGCAAAACATAGCCCTTCCCGAGGACTGTTTTTATTAGAATGTAGTTGCACTATCGTACATAGCCAACAAAAACTTCACAAACTAGATTGCAGGTAGCAAAAATAAAAGTTTTTGATAAAGAGATAATTTATCAAAGTCATTTCAGAAAGTAGTTTCCAACAACACAATGTCTAGTTTTCATACATTTTTTCCAACTTCCATGTCTATCTCCATATCAATCACTTTGTTGATTCCCCTTTCAAAACATCCATCTATTTTTGACTCATGCAGTAAATAAGGCCCCACAAGAAGTGCTTGATGTTCCATTCAGAAAGTAAATCCACAAGGTGATAGATAGCTCAAAAAGTATAAGAAAAACAAATAGAGATTATAGACATACTTTGAGAATCACTGCACAGGATTGTAGATGCAAGTACTAGAAGCTAAAAATCATTTATACGAATTCTCATCACTAAATATTTTGTACGCATGAACTCCACCATGGCAGTAGATTTCCCAAACCTACATATAATGGGGAATGCAAATCCATATCTAGTAAAAACATGCCTTTGCAAGGGTTCTCTTCTACTCTGCAAAACATAGCCCTTGCCGAGGACTGTTTTTATTAGAATTTTGCTGCACTATCGTACATAGCCAACAACCACTTCACAAACTAGATTGTAGGTAGCACAAATAAAAGTTTTTGTTAAAGAGATAATTAATCAAAGCCATTTTACAAAGTAGTTTTCAGGAACACTTCGTAGTTTTCCTACATTTTCTCCACCTATCATGTGTATCTCCATATCAATCACTTTGTTGCTTCCCATTTCAGAACTTTCATCTATTTCTGTCTCATGCGGTAGTATAATCCCCACACGAACTGCCTGATATTCCATTCAAAAAGAACCTCCACAAAGTGAAAGACAGCTTTACAAGTATTAGAAAAAAATATAGAGATTATAGACATACTTTGAGAATCACTGCACAGGATTGTAGATGCTAGTATAAGAACCTAAAAATCATTTATAAGCATTCTCATCACTAAATATTTGGTACGCATGAACTCCACTAGAGCACTAGATTTCTCAAACCTACATATAATGGGAAATGCAAATCCATTTCTAGTAAAAACATGCCTTTGCAAGGATGCACTTCTACTTTCCAAAACTTAGCCCTTGCCGAGGATTATTTTTACTAGAATGTAGTGGCACTATCGTACATATCAAACAAACAGCTCACAAACTATATTGCAGATAGGAATAATAAATGTTTTTGTTAAAGAGATAATTAATCAAAGCCATTTCAGAAAGTAGTTTTCAAGAACAGAAAGTCTAGTTTTCCTATATTTTCTCCAACTGTCATGTCTATCTCCATATCAATCACTTTGTTGCTTCCCCTTTAAGAACCTCCATTTATTTCTGTCTCATGTGGTAATATAATCCCTACAGGAAGTGCTTGATGTTCCATTCAAAAAGAACCTCCACAAGGTGAAAGACAGCTCTACTAGTAATAGAAAAAAATATACAGATTATAGACATACTTTGAGAATCATTGCATAGGATGGTAGATGAAAGTACAAGAAGCTAAAAATCATTTATAAGCATTCTCATCAATAAATATTTGGTACGTATGAACTCCATCAGAACAGTGGATTTCTCAAACCTACATATATTGGGAAATGCAAATCAATTTCTAGTAAAAACATACCTTGGCAATGGTGCACTTCTACTTTGCAAAAGTTAGCCCTTGTCGAGGACTGTTTTTACTAGAATGTAGTTGCACTATCGTACATAGCCAACAAACACTTTGTTGGGTTTAAAAGGTGTGAATGGAAACTGAAGAGTTGCGACTTTTATGAAGAGTTGTGACTTTGATGAAAAGTTGCGACTTTTATGAAAAGTTGCGACTTTTATGAAAAGTTGCGACTTTTATGAAAAGTTGCGACTTTTATGAAAAGTTGCGGCTTTTATGAAAAGTTGCGGCTTTTATGAAAAGTTGCGGCTTTTATGAAAAGTTGCGACTTTTATTAAAAGTTGTGACTTTTATGAAAGGTGGTGACCTTTCCGAAAGATTGTGACCTTTCCAAAGGTTTGTGACCTTTCCGGTAAGGCACAATAAAAACCTTTTCACTCTACCCTTTGTTTTCTATAAATTGAGAAATTTCCTCTCATTTTAAATATAGAATTTTTCTGAACTTCTTCTTCTACTACTAAATCAAGTATTATAAGTGTACTTTACTGCCGTTGAGTGGCTCGCTGACACCAGCTTCTTGGTTATCAATACACTGGTGATTGAGATCATTCTATCCTGGGAGGACATATTTCAAATTAAACCTCGGATACTAGAGGGGAATAATTTCCTTAAGGGGACACTGTGCATTCAGTGGGCTTGATCTTCTTTCTGTTTTTTCAGATTCTGGTATGTGTTACAGATTTTAGATTTGTGAATTAATTTATGTTCTTCTGTTCTTCACTGGTTCATTAAACTTTGGTAACTTCGTGTTTCTGCAAAGTTTGTTGGAATCAGTAAGATTCTTTAAATACAGATTGACAACAATTCTTCTTTAAGAAAAAAAATATTTCGTATATTTTATCTAATTTGTTTCTGATTCTAGTTTCTCTAGTAGTTTTAATTTTCTAGTTGTGAAAATGTTCTTAAACGTTATTGTGTCTTACCAAGTTCTTCAAAGTTTTGTTCTAAGTATCTTGGGAATACAAGACGAACAAGAATCTTACAGAAACTATTACACTGTTGGTATTTCTTGTATTCTACTGATTGAGAGAAACAGATCATGGAAATAGAAGATTAATGCATTACTTCTCCCGAATTCGGTGCTTTGTTTAGCAAGGTCGATGTGAGAATGTACAGAAAAAATTGGTGCTATTCTGGTTAAAGATTACACCAGGTAACCTTCTTATTATTTATCTAAGGAGGAAAATAGTTTCTAAGAGTTAACAATTTTGATATTTTATCGTGTGTATCTTTAGAAAAAGATCTGCAAACCATTTGTTGTGGAATGAATTTTGCTTGGCAAATAGTGTTGCCTTTAAAATTCTTTAGTTTGCAAAATGAGAGATGCACATTTTTGTTTGATAAAATAGTATGTCAAAATGTTATAGTTGGAAGACTATTTGAAAAGAAAAACATGTCTATGTGATAAAGAATATGTTTAATTATGTTTGGAGAAAAAAAAAAACTTTTGTAGTTTTGTACTCCATGTGAAATTTGATTGTGTCTGATTTTTGTAGTCTAAAAACTTTTGTTGTTTACTACTCTAGATAAATCAGACTATTGAAAAATATGAAAACTTCACATAATAAGTCAATGTTGTACTTTTTACTTTCTATAAACTTCACTGTTATATAGAAACACATTGTACAAAAAAAAAAAAAAAAAACTGTCTTTATTGTTAGTATTCTAAATACTAAGTGGTATGTCTATTTGTGATAGATGGAAAAATACCAGTGACTTAGAGTTTGTGATTTTCTGCCTCTATGGAATGAACTTTGACACTATGTAAAGATAGTCAAAGTGAATTGAAGCAATATAATTCTTTTGTAGAATAATATTTCCAAAAGAGGTTTCATAGTGCCAATGACATTTTGATAGTTTGGAAAAATATGTGGAAAAACTATTTTCAAAAACTTTGGAGCAAAAGATATGAAATTCAATGATACTTTTGTATTATGTTAGACCCACAAAATTCTTGGAGTATATTTTGAATTGAGGTTGTTGAGACTAGTATGAAACTACCAAATTCTATATATACTTGTTCAAAATAATTGCGTTCTTTTATGAAAAAGTGTCACTTAAAATGTTGTGATTTTTCATGAAAAGATATGTCTATTATGATAAAAAAAAATTGCATAGACATGAATATTGGTGAATAGTCATTTGTTATGTTCTGTAAAAGAACCACTTGGACTATATTTCCTTTATTGGACCCGATGAAACTTTGTTCATGGGTAGTTCTATAACAATCCAATTGAAAGTTATGGAAAGTTCCTTCTGAAAAGGACATTTGACAAGGTGATGACTCTAAACAATGTTTGTATCACACAAAATTGTAAGAAATAGGAACAAAATATTAGTGAGAAAAAAGCTACCTCGTGAAGAGCTTTTTAAACTCAATATTTTTATTTGTTCTTACTTGCTTGAGTCAAAGTTTGTGACATGAACACTTGGGGCATGTCAATTACAAAACCTTGTAAGGAAAACTGATCAACTTAGAAGTTTTGTCTAACTTTGAGTGCAATAAATAAAAATGTCATGTTTGTGTGGAGTCTAAGTATGCTGAGCATTCTTATAAATCTATTGAAAGGAATTTTAATCCCTTAGAGTTGATTTACACTGACATTTGTGATATGAAGTCAACACCATCTCGTGGTGGAAAAAAGTATCTCATAACTTTCATTGACAATTGCATTAGAAATGACTATGCCTATTTGCTGAATGGTAAGGATGAAGCAATAGAAATGTTTAGACAATATAATATCGAAGTTGAAAATCAGTTGGGAAATACATAAGAAGTGATAAGAATGGAGAGTATAAATCTGCTTGTGCAGAAATATGTTTGGAAAATGGAATTATCCATCAAACTGCTGCCCTA